>CABFPE010000133.1:716598-731278 GCA_900660155.1 Hofstenia miamia | reverse complement strand
TAGATCGACTATGAATGAAATACAATGTAATACCATTGACAAACTTCCAATACAAACAAAATGTAAATTCTCCTACAAGGGCTAATGTAAATATAGTAAGATAATAAAATGAACAACGACCAATAGGAAAGCTATAACGAATAAAAATCCCTATCATTACACCTAACTTATGAGCACATTGGGCAGATCAACAGCTACCAGCCACAGCACAGCCTTGGGAATGGCGCTAGCAAATCATTATTGTTTAATGTGCTGATCACAATCACACAGCTTTTTGATTAGTTTTTAGCTTTCCATTTAATAATTAAAGAAACCTGACAAAAGAACACAAAGTAAATCGGATAAATTTCGGCCATCAACAAAATATAATATTGCACAGCTTTTATACTAAAATTTGTTAAACACTCAAATATGTAGGTCGACTATGAATGAAATACAATGTAATACCATTGACAAACTTCCTTTAAAAACTAAAATTTTGGCCCAGTATCTGTTATTGCTGAGTTGTTGACAATTTATTAATCTTTGATTTCTTTCGTCTGCCGTCTTGTGCTTGTCAGCATTAATTAGCATTTTGCGATTGGCCTTCTTACCAATTGTCAAATATCATTTTGTACTGCCAAATAATTAATAGAAAAATTACTGCTTATAAATTGTACAAATAATTAACTAATCATAATCATGTGGTTTTACAATTAATATTTATATCAAAATTCAGTCTTCTTTCATTCCTTTGTTTCTCTTAATTTGACCACACATGATTCTGAATTATGTTGCAGTAAATTGGTAAACAAAGTTAGTTAATTTGATCTTTTAATATTTATAATAGAAAAATCCACTCAAATTCACTACTCTGAAAACTTTTCAATTTCAATCTCTTGCATGTCAAGATGATTGATTATTTGATAAACAAAATCTTTTAAAGTGACATATCTTTAATTGAGATGAAAAATGCTTTCATCATTAAAAATTGAAACCACATATTACTATGACATGTCAAGTAAAATAGAACAAAGAACAAAGAAATTTTGTAAACATCAGGACTATTTTAAAAATTAATTCTATTTAACTAATTATTTATTGTAAATTTTTTGGTAAATTTATTTTTTCAAGTTAATTATTTTGTCAATTATTTGTCTTGCAATTCATTTCTTTGCTAAGAGATTTGAATAATAGCATTTGACCAAAATCAAATTACTGTTAAAAAGCATCAAGCACTTTTAATCATGAAAAGATAATTAATTTATCACCAATAATGTCAATAAGTGTTCCCTCCCAACATCAACCAGTTGTGAAGGAGTTCGTGTTTTAATGCTATGAAAGAAGAAATTCTCTTTGTACAGTTTTTGCTATTGTTTTTTCATTTGTAATTTATTTTCTTTACACATTGCAGTGATAATATATGTAGTGTTTTCATTTGCAAATTAAGTCTCACCAGGAAATTTTTATTGATGTTAAACATGTACAAGAAATCATTTTTTACTTAATCATATTATTTAATTGTAAAAATAAGTTACCTGTGGTGGAGAAATTCAACCATCCTTGACTCAATCTCCATAAAAACTGAACAATATGTTACATTTTGCAACTTGGGAAAATAATATTGGTAGGTTTATTTAATTAAAAACACAAATGTATAGAGTTTACACAAATGCTACAAAACTTTACCTTTATTCCATTGATATATGATCATGATGCAGGTTTATACATTGGATTTCGTTTTTTCATGATGGTGCTTTGTTTTACAGCATATCTGAGCATCAAGGAAATTTATCCAATATGGGTAATAGTGTGCATCCAGCAAATTGAGGTTCTACAATATTGATTTGTACCATTAAAACATGATTTCCAGCAAATATCTTGCATTCATAGTATGCATTGTTTGTTGTGTTTGGATATATCTTTCCATAAAATCCTAGCATATTTCCATAATTAAACAATGGCAGTAAATTGGTAAACAAAGTTAGTTAATTTGATCTTTTAATATTTATAATAGAAAAATCCACTCAAATTCACTACTCTGAAAACTTTTCAATTTCAATCTCTTGCATGTCAAGATGATTGATTATTTGATAAACAAAATCTTTTAAAGTGACATATCTTTAATTGAGATGAAAAATGCTTTCATCATTAAAAATTGAAACCACATATTACTATGACATGTCAAGTAAAATAGAACAAAGAACAAAGAAATTTTGTAAACATCAGGACTATTTTAAAAATTAATTCTATTTAACTAATTATTTATTGTAAATTTTTTGGTAAATTTATTTTTTCAAGTTAATTATTTTGTCAATTATTTGTCTTGCAATTCATTTCTTTGCTAAGAGATTTGAATAATAGCATTTGACCAAAATCAAATTACTGTTAAAAAGCATCAAGCACTTTTAATCATGAAAAGATAATTAATTTATCACCAATAATGTCAATAAGTGTTCCCTCCCAACATCAACCAGTTGTGAAGGAGTTCGTGTTTTAATGCTATGAAAGAAGAAATTCTCTTTGTACAGTTTTTGCTATTGTTTTTTCATTTGTAATTTATTTTCTTTACACATTGCAGTGATAATATATGTAGTGTTTTCATTTGCAAATTAAGTCTCACCAGGAAATTTTTATTGACGTTAAACATGTACAAGAAATCATTTTTTACTTAATCATATTATTTAATTGTAAAAATAAGTTACCTGTGGTGGAGAAATTCAACCATCCTTGACTCAATCTCCATAAAAACTGAACAATATGTTACATTTTGCAACTTGGGAAAATAATATTGGTAGGTTTATTTAATTAAAAACACAAATGTATAGAGTTTACACAAATGCTACAAAACTTTACCTTTATTCCATTGATATATGATCATGATGCAGGTTTATACATTGGATTTCGTTTTTTCATGATGGTGCTTTGTTTTACAGCATATCTGAGCATCAAGGAAATTTATCCAATATGGGTAATAGTGTGCATCCAGCAAATTGAGGTTCTACAATATTGATTTGTACCATTAAAACATGATTTCCAGCAAATATCTTGCATTCATAGTATGCATTGTTTGTTGTGTTTGGATATATCTTTCCATAAAATCCTAGCATATTTCCATAATTAAACAATATTAGTATGATATTTGTTTTTGAAATTATAACAAGATTTATGTTGCAACATAAATTAGCACACAATGCACATAAAAATTGAACAATGCATTTGTTTCACTTGAGAATTTTGCTGTTTTTTCATTAAATATATAATTCCATTGCTAAAAAATTCCTGTGAATGTTCCTTTTTGTGATGAATGGTTGGCATACTAATAGGTTTTTGTTGTTTTAGCAAATTATTGACGTGTTACTAGATATAATGCTCAGATGCACACCCACATTTCCTAGTAATTATTAAATTTATATTTCTTTACATGGTGGCATGAATATATCTGATCTAGCATTGTAATTGATTTAACCCTCCAAGGCTTTATGTGTTTAATAATGGCGTATATTTCATTTTTTTCATGGTGAATGATTCACACAATAGAAAGCCTATGTGTTATAAATTTAATTATTAGTATGAAATGCATTGTTACATCTGATCACTAAGACCTCTAACATGAAAATAAATCAATATCTCTTGTATGATCACAGGATTATGTCTCCAATTTCTATTGAAGTTTGATTAACCATTCTTTGCTAATATTCACACTATATGTTATGCATGTACACAAGATGGAATTATAGTAACAACCAAATGTTATAACAAATATGGTTAAAAAGGCGTTATACCCTCTAAGAGACATTACCATTAATTGAAAGCATAAACTATTTCTGATTCTCATTTCAAATGTTTATTCTGACATCAAAGAACTTTAAGTCAAATTAACATTTGAAACCATACATCAGCTCAATGTGCAAATCACTTAAGAAGAAAAATACAATTTCCATTTTTCAAAATATTTTTTACCACAGAACCATGCTGTGTATGAGTTGATAAACACCACAAATTGTAAACTGCTCATCAATGGACAACTCATAAAGAGATATGTATTGTGCATAACAAGGTTCTTCTGAAACTGAGTTGAGTTCACTGACTATTACAGAAAATGATAATTTCATGGGAATCAATACATACAAAGGGAAACACATCATTTTTCATATATGCTACTATTTTTTCATTGTAAAAATTCCATTTGTTTTGGTAATATCCAAATACATAAAATGAGCAATTTTTCATTAAACTTAACATTAAAAGTGTAATATATGATAAAAACAAACTAGTTTTTGGGAAAAGTAAAACATGGGTTATGCATAAAGAAGAGTTAACATTACAGACTGTGATATATAGACTTACATGATAAATGCAATTTCACTTTTCTGAAAAAAAATTGTTAGGAAAATATAATATAATAGAAAAGCAAAAGGTATCCAGTGAGAACGAAATTTATTTGATGTTTGCTTACAATCAAGTTCCCTATTTATAACAAAAGAAGGTAAATATTTACCGTTTTTTAAAAATTTCATTTCCCTCACAAATTAACTGAGCAATTACACGTAATTCTAAAGCTCAAGGGGACAATCACTAAGTTCAAAACTTAAGTTCAAAAAGATTACAAATTAACAATTCATTTAACTAAATAGCACTGTAGCATCATCCAAATATAATCAGAAATAAGCTGCAAACGTTGCAAGAAGAGACTAAGATCAAAAGATTACCAAACCTTAGGAATTATCTTAATACTATTTTAGATCTAAATTAATGACCAATATTTGACTGATAAAGTCACTGTACATGTAGTAAATTATAAATGTAGGTTAGGAAGTTGTTCAAACAAAATATATTTAAATAAGCCAATATATTTTGGTAATGGCTGCATGTAATGTTTAACAAACAACTAGTAACAGTTCAGGTTGCAATTAGATATAATACTTTCACACAATAGAGTTTAAGTCGAGTTGTGTCATGTCTTGAGTAAGCACTGAGCTAATGTAGGGTACACATAAGCAATCTTGATTGAGCTGAGAAGTGGCACTCAATCATTGGATGGAGTGGTGAAACTGGAGACGAACCCCATAGACACAAACCCACTGGATATAATTGTGATGAAATCCTAAGACAACAAGTAGAACAATTGACTTAGAAAGTCAAAGAGATGGAATGACAAAACGAATCAATACTGAGCAAAATCAGAGTGAACATGGAAATGCAGTTAGAAGAACAAAATCAGCTATTTCAAAATGAAATTAAAATCCTTACTCACCAACTGTCAGAGTCCAACAAAAGGTTTCTAGAAGAGAACCTGCGATGGCAAGAGAAAAATCAAGAACTGGAGAGAACAAATAGACAACTAATCAAGGACAATGACCTACAGGCAGGAGAACTGGAACAACTCAAAGATAAATTGAGACTGCTATGATTAATGGAAGAGGAAAATAGAAATAACATGCAATCTCACAAAATCGAATTCCATGCCAGAAAGGGAGAGCAAGTTACAAGCACCACACATGCCAACCCACAAGGAGGTAACATTTGAAGAATCAGATGAAGATTCTGATCTTGAAAAACAGAAAATAATAAACGAAATCACAAAAGCAGTGACCACACAACTGCAAGAGGAGGATATGCAAACAAGTCACAAAAAGCTGAAATACAAGAACTTGATTTTACCGCAATTAACAGCCAATGACACAATACTGTGTAAAGCGACACTACCCGAATTCAAAGGAAAGTAGATGGCTACAATTCTACATTTGCCAAATGGCTGCAGATGTTTGAACTGACAATGGCGGAATGGAAAGTGAGCCAGCAGGCAGCAGTGGCAAGACTCCCATTATATCTAACTGGAGCAGCATCCCAACACTACTTGCTCTTGGACGCAGAGACAAAGAGCGATTATCAACTACTAATTGAGACTTCATCAATTACTATGAGAATGAAAGCTTCAAAAATCAGTACTGAATCATTTTGAATGCTAAGAAAATGAAAAAAAACTGATGACATCTGGAATTACATGCAACAAGTCGAGTGGCTACTAATGCTTTGCTTGAGAGGAAACAGTTACTCTAAATACAACTTGTTCTTGCACATCTGTAAGGGGATGCCCAAAAGCATCAAAACGCAGTTTGAAATTAAATGCAATGTCAATGACAAGTTGGAAAGAATGATCAGGAAAGCTGTCGATATACAAGCTACTATTGAAAACAATACCCAAATATACGAGAAAGCCGCATGGCACCAAGATGCACCAACATGGAGACGCAATCTCAAGCCAAGCACCCCCAATAAAACCTATCCCGAAGTAAAACAAGAAAAAATAATAAAAGTAAAGGGAAGAGATGGTAAGACGAGGAAAGTAAAAGAGAAAGATGTTAAATGCTATGGTTGCTGACAAAAAGGACACAAAAAAACCAGATTGCAAAAAACAAATAAACGTCATTGGAGACGAGGAAGCCTACTATGATGAAGAGAATGTATTACAGACGGAAGATGAAATTGATGAAGCAGCACCAACTGACGAGGAGTCAGAAAACTAAGTAGAGCGCCAATTCATAACAACTGTGCAGTGATAATGATCCTAACAAACATTGACATGATGAATATGATAATGATAGCCATTAATGGAGTGATAACAAAAGCAACAATTGATACCAGAGCAGCAACATCTATAATTACTGATGAATGTACTACGAAGCTGGGATTCCAATGAGAAGACATGAAGAATTGTAACAAGAGATTAATTAATGCTTCAGGGGATTACATTGACACAAAAGGAATGATAAACATTGCACAAACTAGAATCACGAACACAATGTTCAAACAACCTCTAGTAGTAGTAGATACACACAACAACGCATTACCATATGAAGTTATATTACGAAATGATTTTCTGACAAAAAATGGTTGTCTCATTAACTATGAGAACAAAGTGATAAAAGTAAAAGAAGAGGAGATGGAAATCGAGGAGGAACAGGAAAAGCAGAGAACAGTTACATTTCAATTGCAAGAAGACATCCATCTACAGCCGCATCAGTGGAAAATGCACACAATCAAAACAGAAGACAATATAACAGCTGATATAATGCTATACGACAACAAAGGCATTAATACCAAACGAGTTTCAATGCCGTCTAGTGTCTGTGTGATAAAACACGGAAAAGGAAGGATACCAATTCTCAATGCTATGAACTGAAACGTGAATCTGAAAAGATCTCAGATAAGAATATACAGAAAATACATTAAAACCAATATCAGACTTATTTTGAAGCAATGGAAGTCGTGAGTACTCCCCAAAGCAGACTCAAGGGCGTTGGGATGAAAGCAGAAGAGGAAGACACACACAGGATACCCGAAATAAATGATGAGGATTATCAACATCTAAAAGAACAAGACATTATGCAACTAAGGACACTCCTAGAGAAACATAAACATATATTCAACTACAGAGAGATAAGTGTTGGTCAGGCAGTAGGCAAAAAGCACAAAATCGTAATGACAACAGACAAACTGATCAAACTACCAGTCAGAAGGGTGCCTGAGCAGCTGAAAGAAGAATACAATCAGATACTAGAAGAACTAATCGACAATAAGATCATCTGACCTATTGGTAAGTGAAGATGGAGGAAGATGATATTGAGAAGACAGCATTCATAACCCCATATGGGCTGTACGAGTGGATATATATGGCGTTCGGACTTTGTAATGCACCAGCAACATTTCAAAGGTATATAACGAAGGTATTGAAAAATAAGACACACAGAATGGAAGAGGGAGTCAACGCCTATATAGATGACATCATAGTCACAAGTGATACAGTCCAAGAACACGATTTTAGAAAACGCAGGTTTTAGATCAATGGAAATAAGTGTAANGCTATGAACTGAAACGTGAATCTGAAAAGATCTCAGATAAGAATATACAGAAAATACATTAAAACCAATATCAGACTTATTTTGAAGCAATGGAAGTCGTGAGTACTCCCCAAAGCAGACTCAAGGGCGTTGGGATGAAAGCAGAAGAGGAAGACACACACAGGATACCCGAAATAAATGATGAGGATTATCAACATCTAAAAGAACAAGACATTATGCNCATAGTCACAAGTGATACAGTCCAAGAACACGATTTTAGAAAACGCAGGTTTTAGATCAATGGAAATAAGTGTAATATCCTGAAAGAGAAAATAGTGTTCCTCAGAAGAACAATAGAGAAAGGTAGAATATGCATGAAAGACAATGCCAGAGAGATGATCTGAAAGATAGAAAAACCGAACAACAAAAAAGACATACAGCGAATTATGGGATTCTTCAATTATTATGGAACCTTTATTCCAAATATAGCTGGAAAATGGTGAAGATGACCCAATTGATGAGAAAGTCAGTACCATTTGAATGGATGTGGCAAGAACAAGAGGAACTCGACAACATCAAAGAGGAACTCGCGAAATTCCCTTCCCTTAATACACCAGATTATAATGAGAAATTCATACTAGATTGGGATGCAAGTAAGGTAGCAATTGGAGCAACATTGGGACAAATGAGAAATGGGAAAGAAGTACCCATTCAGTTCTTCAGTCGCAAGCTGAGGACAAGCAAGGAGAACTATGGCTCCACCAAGGTAGAAATGCTTGAACTGATTGAGAGCATCAAGAAGTTTCAACATTTTCTCATAGGAAGGGAATTCAGAGTATGAACAGACAACAGTGGATTGGCCTGGCCAAGAAGTTCTTGGGAGATAAGTCCGGTATTGTATCCCAGTGGATTGAATACCTAAATGAATTCACATTTACGATCAAACATAAGAAAGGCACATTACACAACAATGCAGATTTCTGGACATCACTCCCAGAATACTAAAGAGACGCAGCAAAAAACAGAGGGAGAAAAGAAGCAATTTCAGTTCCTGCCACACACTGAATACGAGGACTTACCAGAGATAAACGTGGACAAAAAAGTTCAAGAAGTATTACAGATACTCATAAGAGAGGAGATAATGGAACAAGAGATAGTGGATAACCAGAAAGACAATGTAATCCTAGGTGAGATCATAAAGAAGATTAGAAAGCCTTGAACTACACTATTTAAAATAACGGCAGGATATTATGAATGCTACAATTGGAAGATCAACAGGAATGGACTTTTATATGTTGAAGCTGGAAACAACTGAATCGCGATACCTGACTACTTCAAGAGGGAACTGATAAGGAAGATACACAAGAAGGGTCACCTAGGAATAACACAGATGGAGAAAGATTTTAATGCACGATTCATAATGACAGCCATCAGGAAAGTTGTGGAAGACATTATCAACAAGTGCACGACATGCCTCCTCAACAATAAACAGCACTTCCCAATGCAGCAAGGTTCAAGCAGTATTACAGATACTCATAAGAGAGGAGATAATGGAACAAGAGATAGTGGATAACCAGAAAGACAATGTAATCCTAGGTGAGATCATAAAGAAGATTAGAAAGCCTTGAACTACACTATTTAAAATAACGGCAGGATATTATGAATGCTACAATTGGAAGATCAACAGGAATGGACTTTTATATGTTGAAGCTGGAAACAACTGAATCGCGATACCTGACTACTTCAAGAGGGAACTGATAAGGAAGATACACAAGAAGGGTCACCTAGGAATAACACAGATGGAGAAAGATTTTAATGCACGATTCATAATGACAGCCATCAGGAAAGTTGTGGAAGACATTATCAACAAGTGCACGACATGCCTCCTCAACAATAAACAGCACTTCCCAATGCAGCAAGCACTGCTAGAAAAATTATCGCAACTCAACCTAATGAAATAGTCCATATAAATTTGGAGATGCTACCAAAGGACTCTGAAGGTTATCAGTACCTACTAGTAATGGTTGACAACTTTACCAAATATGCAAGAATGGTCCTGATGTGAAACACCACAGCAGAAACCACAGCCAAGCTAGTCTTAAAAGAGTGGATACTGAGATTGGGACCCATGGAAACGATCATAACAGTTAAAGGGCCTCAATTTGAAAGTGGACTTTTCCAAGAGATGGCGAAGCTCCCAGAAATTGCAAGCAAACAAACAACCGCCTATCATCCACAGGCCAATGGAGCAGTGGAATGACTCTATCAAACATTAATTAAGCTAATCAGAGTAGAAACAACACGAATAGGAGGAAGTAGATGGAGAGAGGTTATCAAAATTATTCAGTACTATTACAATACCTCGGTACATGCAACGACTGGAGTATCACCATTCAAAGCTATGTTCAGAAGGGACGCAGCGACCCCACTCTTGATACAGTATACCAACTACAGCGGGAAATTGGACAATGCATAAATACAGCAATTAAGAAACCAGATCACAGGAATTCACAAAACGATGTGTCACAATATAAAAAAGTTGGCAGTGAGACAGCAACGTAATTATAATAAAAAAATCTATGGTCATGCACACAAGGTAGGCAATAAAGTATATGTGTTCACACCGATTAAACTCATAGACACAAACCAAGTCCGGAAGTTGAAAACAGTATGGTCCAGCCCCCACATGATAACACAAACACTACTGAACAATGAATACATGCTAGACAACAATAGACTATTACATTTTCAAAACCTGAAGCAAGCAACAGCAGATATCAAGGAAACAAAGATAGATGACAATGCCAAATTCAAAATATGTCGAATTAATGGCAATAAAATTATATATGATATGTATGATTTAGACAGCATACACAAAGAAGAATTCAATGACGAGTACACAGCAGAGATCAGAAATGATGACCTGAGCCAAAGAGCACTGCCCCAGAGGATAGCAAGAAATAAACCTATATATTACCCTGAAACATGGGATATAAATTTATTAACTGCATTTAGGAAAATAGAAGAAAATGATGCACCCACTGAGGAAAAGAGAGTGCGCAGAACCCAACAACCAGAGGAACTCTCAACAATGAACAGAAGAAGGAGAGTGTGAAGAAGTTCTCAAACCAGACGTCGAATCAAGGGCAGAAGGGAAGAGAATGAAGAACTGATGAATAGACGACGTAGAGTGAGAAGGTGTCCTAGTAGTCCTCAAGGCCAATTCAAGGGCAGAGAGACCAACGGACAAAAAGCCTCTCCCACCAGCAATCTGCACCGCTGATTTAAGGGCACACAGAAAACTGGTGCACAGCACAACTTTCCCTCCCAAAGTCCACAATGCTGATTCAAGGGTGGTGAGACAGGAGGACTTCCAGGCAAAGTGTAAGTGGTGGAAGAACCGTGGAGATATGAAAGCAATTCAAGGCTGACGTTATCTCATCTGGAACCACAGCTGGTCAAGTGCCAATAGGAGTAACTGTGAGCCGATTCAAGGGCGAAGCAGTAGAAAATATCAGCACAGATTCACAGCCTTCAGACTGTGAACCAAGCACCAGTAAACTACCATTAAGGATGACTCAGCTACACGCCTCCTCAGAAACAACATCAGAAAGAACGGTTAGATTGAAAGAGAGAGAAAAACGAATGTTGAAAATCAATGGAAAAACTTTACATCCTTATTTTATGGGAACATCAAAGATGCATTATAATGCATTTGCAAAGCTATCCCCGGAAACAGAAACACATATACAAAAAGTCACGAGAGTTGAAGGAAAACACCTACCAATTCTGCTTGACGCCAGCAACAGACCAAAAGTAAATGTCATTATTAGCTATCCGCAAGAGATGAATAAAACATTGGAAAGGCCATATATGCGTAGTACAGTTCACGTCGTATTTGATGATGTATTTATGCTGGATACAACACAAGCAATAATGGCCTACAAAGACAAAATCGACGGAATACCCGAAATAAACATTGATGCAGAGAATCTCTCGATCATACACATATTAAAACAGAAAGAATATACTAAGACATTAGAAAAGAAAGTAGATGATACAACCAGAATGGCAAGAGTGCAAAACATTAGATTGGTGATCATAACAATAACAACACAAGAAGATATTCCCAAGCACATAGAAGTTGCATGCCGGTTAGGTGAAAACATTTTTCCATGGGAAAGGACATCAAAAACCACAATGATCCCAGAGCTAATACAATTTGATCTGCAAATAGATTATTGGGCACAGATCTACAGAATCATAGTAGACCCATGCATCACGATCAACCTCTATAGGCAGACAAAGATGATAGAATTAACAACAGAAACGGAAGGAATACAAAAGGCCAACACATTATTTATAAAGTGCAGCCTGACGCAAATGATCTGGAAAAACATGAAGTTGCAACAAAAGGTAGAAGATGGGTGGCTGCAAATAAAAATCGCTTCACCATCACAGATGACCCTGGCGGAGGTAAATAGAGCATATGAACTAAACACAAAAAAGGACTTCAAACAATTATTATTTTAAGAAAAAAACGCACCAGAGATATGATACAGAACAACGCCGTGGATATTAGCAATATTCACAATGGAAGACGTGGAAATAAAACTCCCAATTTCGCAACACACTCGTCACAGATTAACAAAAGCTAAGAAATATGAAATAGTGATAGCCCCGATAAATATGCAGACAAAGAATTGGCTACTAAAACGTCACACTGGGAAACTAGAGTCACCAAATCGATCAGAAAAACCAGTGCAAACAATGGAAAACATACTGAGCACAATAATAATTAACGAAAATCCGCTAGAGAAAATGTCAGTAATAAGCATCATGAACAAGACAGGGATATGCCCTAGTGAAATTATGATATTCGATGAGCCAATGAGAAAGTATATGTGGGGAGCAACATTCGAGACATGGATGAAGCAACTCTAAAACCAACCCTAGCTCACAACAAAGAAAATCATTAAAAGAAAACTTGCAAGCACAGCTGAAATATAAAGAATGTTAGCACAGAAAAATGTGCAGAGAACACTTGATCACGAAATGGAATGCTACGAATGAGATAGCCCACAGTGCACATTTACTAAGATTATCTGAAGTGCCAAGATGATGAAATGAGGGGGCATTACGGAACCGGTGGAAGTCTGTGAAATGGTTACAAAGTCCCAAGCAGAAATGCTAGAGGAGGAACAACTACTAACATCATCCAGATTACTACTATCCCCCAAAACGCAACAAACAATCAATAGGATAAATATCAAAAAATGGGGAGAGATCAGTCCAGCCAAAACACTAGAATGGATAGACATTGACGACAAGCATTTCCTGGTTGAAATAAAAATCACAAAAGAAGCCAAAGATATAAAGGAAAGAAACTTCCAGAGCCTCAGGGAACAGCAAACAGTGGCGACGATGAAACTTTTGTTCACTGAAGCATTCAAACATACAGAACTGGAAGAGCTATTAAAACCATATAATCAGCTGGCTGTAGATGTCGAGTGCATTACATCAAATATAGAAATCAAGGAAGAAACACGATTAAAACTAAGCTAAAGGGGATTGACACAAGCATTCTGGGATACAATCTCCGAAGCTAAAATGAATTACCCCACTACAATAGGTCTAGCCACAGCATCAACAATGGAAGGCTTGTACCAACACATAGAAAAAGAAATAGAAACGAAAATCTTAATCTGCACACCGCCAGAAACTGTTGTGATACCAATGGTCCTCCCACATTGGAGACTACCAAAAGAAGTTAAGGTTGTGAAGACATTCCTCCACGAGTATAAGTCAAATGTAAATACAGAAAGAAAGGCAAAAGCTATGATAGAACGAGATGACTACAAAAAATCAAAAGAGATACTGCTGCGAAACGGCAACAAAGAAAGGGTCTACATTGAAGGCACAATAATGCCAGACCAGCTCTATGCACATGGTAAACCCGTAAATGTGCAACTGAAAGGTCTCAGAAATGAAATTGAGGAACAGAACCCCAGAGCTATAATTCTATTCTCTGGAGTAAACAACATAGTTTGGACAGATATATGGGAGAAGAAATACCACTACTACGATGTTACAAAGCAGGTTGAAATCATTACAATGATGCGGATAAATAAAAACGATCCCAACACTATAACAGAAAAGGAGGTAAGAGACAACATCAGTTTCTTTTACAAGGATGTGGCCAATACTCGAAGTCTACGGAAAGTCTTTATGTTTTCCTATCCCAACAACCAAATCAGAGAGGACCTAGCACACATGAGCAGAGCTGACGCACAAATGACAATAATGATCGGCATTAAAGGCATTCAATTATATCACAAATACTACAACATCTTCTCACAGAAAATGAACGAACTCAGAGAGATAACACCAATAGCAGTAGACATCTGAGAAGCACATTTCCTGAAATACGCAAACGTTGTAACAACAGAAAGAGAGGCAGTTCTAAAAATGACAAAGCAAATGGAATTTGAGAAAACAATGTGGGCCAACCAGCAGATGGAAATGATAATCTAAAAGGCGGACACTCTGGTGCACAGAGAACGAGCTGTGCTAAAAATAACACAAGCTGAGGGGGGGCATGTAGCATCATCCAAATATAATCAGAAATAAGCTGCAAACGTTGCAAGAAGAGACTAAGATCAAAAAGAAGTTGATTAAAATTATTGTAATTAAANGGAAGTTGTTCGAACAGAATATATTTAAATAGCCAATATATTTCGGTAATGGCTACATGTAATTTTTAATGAACAACTAGTAACAGTTCAGGTTGCAATTAGATATATCACTTTCACACAATAGAGTTTAAGTCGAGTTGTGTCATGTCTTGAGTAAGCACT
>CABFPE010000133.1:672805-716577 GCA_900660155.1 Hofstenia miamia | reverse complement strand
AGAAAACAACATGTGTCAAAAAGAGATATTTTTGTCTGTTGATAAAAATACTTTTGACTAAATGACGCTTACATTATTTTTAGCCGCCATCTTGGCAGAAAGTTTAAATTTGAATCGACAGGTACTTCTNGTCATGTCTTGAGTAAGCACTGAGCTAATGAGAAGTGGCACTCAAGCATTGAATGGAATGGTGAAACTGGATGTGGAGATCCGCTTTAGGCAGATGCCCACTAGGAGATCATTATGAAGGTTACCACATGGCTTCGTCACATAAAAAATGAGCAGTTAATTCCATGTTAAATAAGTTAACAGAAGAAACTAGTCAAGCAGTAACAACAAGTAAATCCTTACCCACAATACCACAGCTAACATTATAAAGTAACAGTAGATAAACAGTGATAATGCCTAGTAGAGGATATTACAGCACCAAATTTATTTGAGAGTGCCTAAAATCAAAACAAAATAAAAGAGAGGCCCCAAATGACGCCTTGTTTGAAATCTACCATGTTTTTCAGTTGTGTGAAATGCTTACAACAGCATTTACTATATTAAATAACTATTCATTTGTTGGATGGCAAAATATACATTATTGCGGTATGTCAATCAAATGGAAAATTTTGACTGTCTCCCTCATCATATCCAAATGCATTCAACTGGTACAAAAGCAATTTCATAACATTGGCTTTACAGGAGGAAACCTTACAATGAATAAATGATTAATTTTATTGAATCTCTTAATTTGTTGTGTAGAAATGAAACAGTGTTTTGGGTGTACAATAATTTTGGATGGGTGAACTAATGTATTACTATTAAGGATACATCAGCTTACTTAAATGACATTTGTATTTCAAAATTCTTAGTGACTTGTCTTCTAATTACCAAGTACTTTGATTTTTTGCATCTGAATAATACGCCATTAACTAGCTTTATTTACTTATTTACAAACATTTTACATGTTTAGAATGGTTAATTCAAAATGGAAACACAGGTAACTTTGGAAGAATGAATTAAAGTATTACTATTATTGATACATCAGCTTAAAATGTACTGAATAATCTGGATAACAAGTTTATGTGTAATGATTTCTCATGTCAACTACAAAAAATAAATGGTGATACTTCTGTGAAATTTCCCTAGATGTGGTGAAGTTCTGCACAAAAACAGCTCATATACAATACGTTTTGTTTCACATGTAATTCCTAAGCACAGTGAATATTTATTCCATTTTTTATTTGGATATTGGTGAAAATGAATTTGCCTTTGTCATGTATATCAGACATTTCAATTTTTAATGATTTATCAGTGGTATATTTCATATGCTTTGGCGGATATTTCTATCTTGTTTTTGAAAATGTATGTCTATTTCACTTGACTATAGTGTTTAAGTTTAGCAAAATATTTCTCCACTTTGTATATCACTTAAAACAAGTTTAGCTTCTATCAATTATATTCCTTGTTTCATGATTAAACATTGTTACAACAACATTGCTTAAGAACTTCATCACTCATAGTTGTTGTGTAATGTACACTTTTACATTAGTACAATTTATACAGAATTGCTAAAGAAATTCTTGTTTTCTACCTCTTGTATACTATATCATTGATTAGTTTTAATACATGTTGAAATACATGTCTATACAAATGTTATAACCAGGTGTTGACTTTTACATCTAAGAATTATTTTCCTTGAAACATAGTATTGCATGTTTAAACATTGTTACAACAAACAACAAGTGAAACTTGTCATCAAAAATATCAGTTTTCCTAAATCCTAAAAATTAAAAATTCCCACTTTATTCTAAACAAATTGTCTAAAAAATTAATTTGCTCAATTTAGTTTTGTCAAAAATATTTCTTTGTTAGATGGCATCCAATAGAATTGCTTCATTTCCACATGGCAAATATTCATGGATGTCCCATTGAGATGTCCTCTAGCCCATCTTAACTACTCTGAACCCATTAGGGCACCCTGTGCTCAGTCAGAAATTAATTTAGTTTCAATGAAACTTTAATAAATCAATTATAATTTTATTACAAAAAACTAATAAATATAAATATACACTATTTACACTAAGCTAATACATGTGATCATTAGTCTTGGTTATAGTTGTGGAGATTCTATTTCTAAAAGTAAAAAAATAAAATTTATCATAAATACACTATAAAATAATATTGTAAAACTATTTTAATCTACTTAGAATTTCATTGACTTGAGTAAAATCACACAAGGCAACAGTATCTTTTGTTTCACTGAGGCTGAGAAAAAAATTTTCTACAACAGTTGTGAACAAAGGCTTTTTGCACAGATGATTAAGTCAAACATATAAAAATATTTTGTAAAGTTTGAGAAATATATCTCTACAACCCTGTAGTGCAGATTCAAACTTTAGCCAGGTATGATAGTCAAAATGTCTGTTTTTATTGTATTTACAGATCCTTGATCAGGTAATTGTTGAATAAAATGCATTTGCCATAAGAAATAATGCAATTGAACTTGAAAACTTGTGAAAACTTCATAGTTTAATACATTCTTATTAATGCAAAGCAATAAATGGCTTACATTATATGAAAAACAAAGAAGACAGTACTTCCTAAGATAAAACAAAGTCTGGAAATTTTAAAACTCTCACAAGGCAGAAAGAATGGTCTTTAGGTCCAGCATCTTCATCAAATCATTTTATGACCCCTAGAGAATTTATCCAGTAGATCAATCAGACATTATTTAACCCAATATGGATTGAATAAAGGAATTTTTGCCCCACAGCAAACATTTCAGAAAAGACGTTAATTCTTTTTTTGCTAAATTGGAGTAGTTTTCTTTTGATCAAAAAATGGTGATAATCTTGGATGAATAAAAAATTAAACATTTTTTACAAGGGAAACAGGATTTTCTTCATCCTGCTAAAAAGCTTCATAAAGCTTGAAATTGCACAAAGATAACTAAATTTAGTGAGTTAATGATGGCTTGGGAAGTGGATGGATATAAATATATAGTTACATGCACTGGTTACATATATTCAATTGCATACCAGCAGATACCTTACTCAACTGCATACAATACATTCATTGATTAAGATAATTTCCTGCCTCTTTGTTCATTGAAAATCATATTGCTTTCAATTTTAAGTGATTAATAAAGAGTTTATGGAGAATTTAAAGTCACCATCTGACAAGAATCATTAAAATTTGGGGAGTATTAAAATATTTTTTCAGGGAAATTTCTTCTGTTTTGATACTTTACTACCTGATGATCTTCATGATTTTATATTTATTATTATATTTTTTTTACTTCTGCATTGCAAGATATGATTCAAACTTTTTTGCATTTTTATTTTTCAGTGCATTTAAATTTGATATAGAGATGGGGAAAAAAGGAACGTGTGTTTTATATTCAAGCATATAATGAACTAAGCAGTATTTTATTCATCTCTCAAGCCATAAATAGTGTTTCCCTTCTTTACTTTATGTATTTTATATTTTTGAAGCAGTGTAGAGTTTTTATGTTTAGTTTGAAAGAAATGGGCTCACAGTGATTGTTGCACATTTCCAAAAGGCATAATAATAATATGTGATTTAATTATGTTAAGAAGTGATTTTTTCTTATTTATGACTGTTAGATTTCATAGCTACAACCAATACTTATAAAGAAACATGTAATTGTTGCATTAGTTTCATTAAACTTTATTTTACATTGTATTTCCTTTTAATCCATTCCATCTTGCCCCACATATTTGGAAATCTGAATTGTGACATTCTTACTTTAAACCAATCATTTGACAAAAATATAACTTGAAACAGGTCCATTTTTTATGACACATTACAAAATATTGTTTTAAGTAGCTAAAAAAGAAAATTTATCAAAAAGTGAAAAAACTTCTGAAAAGAAATGTAAGTCACAAACATGGAAAAATCATATACCAGTTATTTATTTAATTCTTAATGTAAAAGACACCAATAAAATTTTAAAATGTATGCAATTTCTTATTATATAAAATAAATATTTTTAAACGTTTTGTATATATGTGTATCAATAAATGTGAACAACCAATTTACGACACTAAGAAAACATGTTATCAACAATCTTGAAGCGTTTCATATAAAAATTCTTACTTGCAAATATTTTATTCTTGAATTCAACGAGAAATACGTATTGAAAATATATTTATTTCATTTGTACCAGAGACAGTGATTCATAAATCGTTTTAAACATAAAATTAGTATATGTAGAAAAAGAGTGAAAGCAAAACTCTACATTTTCCATTTACTAAACGTTAATACAATACATTTTGCAATAGTACTGTTCCCAATCCCTAGGTCATCATTGAGGAAAAGTTTTTTAATGTAAGTCGCAAAAGTAAAAAAAGCGTTATAAAAGAAATGTTAGTCACAAGTGTGAAAAAACGTCAGCAAAGGAATGTCAGTCACAAATATGAAAAAACGTTGGAAAAGAAATGTAAGTCATAAAAGTGAAAAAACGTTAGAAAAGAAATGTAAGTCACAAACATGGAAACATTTTGGAAAAGCAATGTAAGTCACAAAAGTGAAAAAAACGTAGCAAAGGGAATGTAAGTCACAAACATGGAAAAACGTCGGAAAAAAAATGTAAGTCACAAATGTGGAAAAGTCATATGTGGGGTATTTATTTAATTCTTAATATAAAAGCCACCAATAAAATTTTAAAATATAAGCAATTTCTTATAATATAAAATTTATATTTTTAAATGGTTTGTATATATGTGTATCAATAAACATTAACAACCAATTTATGATACTAATAATCCAAATTGTGAAAAATTCTAGTTTTATATGATTTGAAAATGTTTTAATTAATTCTGATAATTTTTAAATTGTAAAGTGATTTCATGTTTGGGAGATATCAATCTTTACGATTTGATACATTTTTGACAGTTGAACAATAGATATAACCACATAATATTGACATTGTCTATGAAAGTTCCGAAAAATTATTTTGCTTTATTACCAAAATAAGCCCTTATGCTTTTAATGAGTATTATTATCTCTCTGATTCAAACATTTGTTATTAAATTTTACCAAATAAAGCAAGTATGTAAAATAAATATATAAACTAAATTAATGTGGTATTTTCAATATCATGTATGTTAATAAAATAACAAGTATGTAAAATAAGTATATAAACTAAATTAATGTGATATTTCCAATGTTGTGTATGTTAATAAAAAAACAACTATGTAAACTAAATTAGCCACATAAATAAGCAAGTCATGTACATTAACAAAAAAAGCAAATAATACATGTAAACTAAGTTAGTCTATGCAAATAAGCAAGTCATGTACATTAACAAAAATAGCAAATAATACATGTAAACTAAGTTAGTCCATGCAAATAAGCAAGTCATGTACATTAACAGAAAAAGCAAATAATACCTGTACATGTAAACTAAGTTAGTCCATGCAAATACGCAAGTAAAACAATTTGTTACATTTTATACAATAAACAAATGTGTTTGCCAACAAATATTATAACAAAAGAGAATATGCTCTAATGACATTAGAGGTACACAGACGGTCAAAGTATACAATTACATCACAGACATCCCCGCCAAGGTCAAAAGGTCAAATGTACCACGTTGTCTCGTGCAATTCATACTACTTATAAGTAAAAGGGTCAAAGCACTCTTGCCAAGTTTCATCCAGAGATGGAAGTGTGCAGATTTTTGTGAACTATTCCCTATTTCCATTTGTTGACATCTGCCTTATACTCCATATTGCCCTATGCTTTATGTTCTACCGTCCCTAGCTGCTCCACTAAAAAATTCTGCTCCAAAAACTACTTGCAATATCTAATTGCCCCATATTTGTTCTATGAGAATTTTTATAGCACTACATCACACCACCACTGCCAAATATTTTGAATCCTTTACTGCCTAAGAGATACAAAATCATTTTTCAATTGCCATCTCTACTTTTTCTACCAATGGTGAACCTAATAACAAACGTGGTGCCAATACATTGTAAAAGCATTAGTAATAGCAACATTAAAGTAAATTTTAACTCTATAAAACTTTTATAAAGTTAATATTTTATGCAATATATTTATGCAAGTGTAATTGCACTGCTTTCAGTGTAATGCAAAATCTATTGACAACAAATCAGATCAAAAAGATCATGTTGGTATTATTCAATCAAATCAAATTAAATGAATGGTAGTTCATTCTCCAAAATCCGACTAAATATCAAAATATATCAAAATTTTATCAAAACGGGAACAGGAATATCAGAAAATTACTATTACAATTGGCAATGTTTTAGATCCGTTTTTCTCAAGAGTGTAATTGACCAACTTTTGCCACATGGGTACCCAAATTAGAAAATTCTTGAACCACACATGCCAGAACCCGCCCAGCGAACCCTGCCCAATGTGTCGACCCGCCCTATTTTCATCTCTAGTTTCATTCAAAAAGTAAATCTAAAACAAAAGTTATAAGCATTTTGTTTTATCTTTTATTAATAAATATTTTGATGTAAGGCCTTTTGTAGACAACTGTATTATTCAAATTTAATTTGGTCCTCCGCAAGGCTAAGATCATGATACTGAAAAACCATTAATTATTTGTCGCTCTTTTGATTGTATCATAAAATAATTGAAGCCTAAGCTAAATTTATAAAAGCCTATAAGTAAAAGAACTAT
The DNA here is from genome assembly GCA_900660155.1 of Hofstenia miamia. Taxonomy (NCBI): domain Eukaryota; kingdom Metazoa; phylum Xenacoelomorpha; order Acoela; family Hofsteniidae; genus Hofstenia; species Hofstenia miamia. The sequence goes on along the minus strand of CABFPE010000133.1, from coordinate 709,908 downwards.
TATCCTGACTAATCAGTGCTATAAAATGGTGTGGACATTGTTGTGAATGCATTACAATTTATAGACCAATAGTTTTCCAAATATGCTTTACACGAATAATTAAATTATAATGTTGTTGCAAAAGTGCAAATATAAATAATTGCTTTTGGACTGCTGTGTATCTAGACTTGTAAGCCACAAAGCAAGAACTACTGTCGCATAAAACTGTTGAGACCGTACAAAACCACATATTTTATTGCACATTCAAATTTTGTATTAATTTTCTTCTTAGAATCAGTTTTCATTGTCTGTGCCTCTGAAGGGGCACGCTAGAGAATATCATCATTAATATGAATGTATTCAAATACATATAAAAAGTAAATTCAGTGAAGATATCACAAATTTTGATATTAATGCGCACAGTTATTTCAGAAATATTTACATTCCAAATAAATGAATTCCCGTTGCAAAAGAAAAAGTAATTTACATATGTTGAATATCAATATTTATGAATATAACAAGGCTTTTACACTGAGTTTAATTTTTTGCTCTATATTACACAGTATTTTTACGGAGATAATTTCTAAAATGTCTCTTCCCGTGGGCATAGAATGAAAATTGATTTTTGGACGAAAAAACTATATTATAAATCTTTCAAAAATAACTTATTAAAACTCGTGTCCGAATATTTATGGCATGACTGTATATTTCCAAGATTCTAAAAACAGAAAAACCTTATATGTAGAAGAACACGGCATATTTAAACAAATTAACAAATTAAAAAAAATACAGCTAGCCATTATTTGGATACCTATGGATTATAATACATTTAGCAGAATTGTTGCACTGTAACTATTGATAATGATGAACACATCTATATAAATTAGCTACGTATATTGTCGGAATTACATTTGATTACGTGTTTTTCTGAAAGCCCTAAAAAGTATTATAAACATTTCGTTTCCAAGCATTAATAAACTACATTATAGCAAAGCATATAAAAATAGCATACTTAGCAAGCAAATACTTACTTTCTCTTAAAATTCCAGTCACTGCTCCATACAAAACTAAATACGGGAACGTAATGTTAAATATTGAAGTTGTAGCAATAATGGATATAAAATTAAATAATAATCAAAAGAGATTATCAAGATATTACCTTAATTTACTGAATTTATTTAATTTAGTTATAAAGAGATAATTGTACCTTTGGAAAGGACATCATCTGAAGCAGTCTTATCTAAATATAAAGAGTTGGTGAATGAGCACTGCTGGTCAACATTACTTACTTTCAGTGAAGACTTTGTCAAATTTATTCCAAATTTTCTCTAAAAATAAAAATTAAATACATTTTATGAGATTATTGCAAAGGTGTATCAATATAAAAAATAGATGTCGTATGTTTATAGTAATAAACCTATTTGTGTAAGAACTTATAACTCAATAATCTTTGAATGTAATTTACTGATAAAATTTTCAATTAAAAGTTTAACTGGCTAATTAAAACCCATGAAATGCTTAGAAATCCTAAAGTATTTGAGAACACTTTCACCATTTAAGTGGATTTTAGCATCAAATATATCAAAAGTAATGAATATTAACATGATTTGTCTCACAGAAATTTAATGCATATCAAATTTATGAAAATTTGCATGCTATGAATATTCAATTCCACATCATCACTTAGAAATCGTGAAAATTCAAATACTACAAAAACAATAATATATTTCGACTTCACAGAGTCATTTTCAATATATAACTGACAACAATGAATGCTAGTTCTATAAAAAATTAAGGGAATTTCTTCATTTAAATTAAATAAAAATTAATGGAAGTTTAAAGATGATATTGAATCTCATCACGATTGCGACGGCTTATTTGTGTGTTTTTACTACTTATAGACACACTCTCACCGCTCGAGAGGAAGTCATAAGCACATTGCTTTTTTAAAATGTTCACAAAAAACACCACATTCGTTTTTATGTTCTATCAGTCTGAAGCACAAATGTCAACTAGTTCGGCCAACACAACATATTCTAGACAACAGGTGAATTCTAATTTATATACATTTTCAGACTGATGTTCCATTGGGGGAGGGTGCTTAAGGAATTAAACGACTTAAGCTTCGTGGTATCAGAAATAAATCTAAATTTAGCTGCTGTCATATGCATATCTCATATATGTATATATATATATATATATATATATATATATATAAGCAATACGTTAATCACAAATTTATATTAATGCAAATAATTATGTTAAGACATTGAGATCAATTTAGTTCAAGGAAAGCTTCTAGTTGGAATAAATAATCACAATAGATTTGTCAATAGAATTCCTTTAAAAACCACCAAATTCAACTAATTTTCTGTAAATGTAAGAAAATTACGATTTGAAATCAAATAATATACTTAAGAAATAATGAAAATTTGGATTAATTCTGCGCAATTCCAAGCAGCCGAAAAGTTATATGATGATATGCACTTAATTAAACAATCATATCTGCTATTACATTAACATAAAATTAAAATTTTTGAATGTTTTCAATGAAAACTGAATAAATTTAAAAACAAGAAGCACTGAATTGCGGGGGAGAAACTTGTAACATCTGTTGAAAGCTTTTCATTTTCATTATACAAAACAAAATTCAAATTTTCACAGATGGACAAATATACACACTAGACGGAAATATATATATTAAATAAATGCGTCTTGAACAAAACTGGCATTTTGCTTAGAAGTGAATATTGAAATAAAATTCAACATCAAATATTTTTTAAGATAAATTTGATTTTTGTTTCGATAAATGCTTTAGGCCCTTGCTTTAAGTCCTATTTATTATTCAAAAAAGTCCATCTGGGTCATTATGACCCATTTATTATTGCCTGAAGTCTGGTCTTTATAACCCGTACCTTAAACCCATAATCCGTTATATCAAAAATTTTTCCTAACCTTTACTCAAATTCAAATGTTATTATGAATTAAGCGTAAACGCTTATTTCAAGTGAATGTAAAAAACATGTACGAAAAAAATTACTTCATAATAGCAATCTGAATGATGCAAATGATTAGATAGATCAAAGAATAGGATTTCCGCAATTTACATTTTACGAATTAAAATCATGGAATAGAGTAAAATATTTATATCAACAACTGGAAGAACTCTGAGACAAAATGTTATCGAGAAAAAACTTGAGCAACAAAATGCTCATATATTGTATCCACATTTAGCTTGTTATTGCAATTCTTCTATGGAGAATTTTGTTATTGAAATTAAAAAGGGCTCCAGATTATAGGAGATCAATGGAAGCATCTAGATGTGTCAGAATTGCATGCATGCATTAGAGTACTTTTGCTGGTGAGACAATCAGGTCACTTTGGTCTTCATCTACTGGAAGGCCAACATTTTCTGCCAAGCAATGTTGTTCTTTGAATAAAAATTGCCTCATGTAAATTATATGGGTCATATTGACCCTAGGGAATCCTACACACACAAATATGGGGCAAATACAGTTTTTTATAAGGAGCAGGAAGGCTAAAATGACTTCAGATGAGCTTCATCTTAGAATGTAATTTGTGAATTACACGAAAAAACCATATATTCAGTGTATATTAACACATACAATCAATCCACTATTGAAATTATAACATTTTTAGGGACTAAAAATAGTGATTTAAGAAAACTGTTCTGTTAAGCAATCATTTGAATTCTGAAGATTTCGTGAAGAATTTTAAATTGTTCGAATGGATATGTATATTGTGTAGCACAATCAGCAAACTACTTACTCTTCAACAAATCTTTCTGGTCCGCAACTCCATCTAAATAAACAGAACAATTGTGAAATAATAATTGAGTGAAATAAAAATATTTTCTTAATTACAGGAAGTTTATGTTTTTGTCTTTAGTATGAAATAAAAAATTATAAGAAATTTTTACATATTTTACTTACTGATTCTAAGAATTTCTTCAATGTGTTTCATTTCTAAATAAAATAGAGCTATATTGGTGTGTATATTGAAATATCTATATCTAGGAATTTATAAAAACCAAAGGCTTCAGCTAACCCACATCTTCAACAAAATCACCTCTTTTACAGCTACTGATATATCTTGCACAGAGTTCCAAAACTTCAAAATTATAGAAGTAAAAATTTGCCCAGGTCAGTGAAAAACTCAAGCTGAATCCTGCAAATCTTAAGCCCCGTTTGCACCAATTCATTTGACGATTTCATTTGCGATTATCGAGTTTACATTATTCCTCATGTTGATTTCATTTGCCGATTTCAATATTGAAAGCTCCTGTTTACATTGGTTCCTCTTTGCAGATATTCATCAAATGATTTAAAAGAATAACAAGCTAACGTCAGTCATTTGCTAATCTAATTAGCACAGACCAGACATGCCCAAATATATTTTAGCCTTGCCTTTTTCAACTTGAAAAATGGGGAAATCGGAAACTATGCCCAATTACTCCGAAAAATTCTCTATTTAACACTAGAAGTTCCAGTTGTGTCAAAATTGACTCAAATTAAAATTTTGTTTACTTGCGTATGTATTCATCAAACACAACAGCAGGTATATACAACTCCAAAAATATCGATAATCTATTTGAATTTCCATAAGTAAAGTTTTTTTTCATTCTTTTACCTATTCAATTGAAATGCTACATGTAAAATGAATCTCAAGGGGTTATGGTAATTCTAGTGTTAACATTTGGGTGCAAGTCGATCCAGAGAATGCTTACTTCAATAGTTTTACAAAGATATTGCAGCTACAGGAATAAATGGCTAAGATTTTTAATTGCGCAATTTGAGGTTTTGAATTTTTAAGCTATTTTGAAATTTAAATTGCATTGATCTACGCTCTTGTTTGATATTCATGATCAAAATGAAGCATAATACAGTAGTGAACATTAAAGCAATTTAAGCGAAGTAGGGTTATTTAGGATACTGGAATAAAATTGGACTGGGGTAAAACTCAATATCCCCAAATCATGATCTAAAAGATAAAATCGGACCAATCCAGTATTGAGCCTTATATATAGAAACTATCTAAACCTCGCAATAACTACACATTGTGTGAAATTCAAATTCCACCAAATTTCCCTTGCAAAAGGCCAAAAATTTAAAGACCGGGACTAGTGTAGGTGGCCATTAACAGAGTTAATACCGGTTGCCTGGGAATTTTTTTTTGCATTTTATATTAAATCTATGCATGTATATATATATATATATTATATATATATATATATATAGACACTTATGTTGTTTCAATCTAGAAAATTGCACATATTTATAGCAAAATACAATTTTGATATTTTCTATATATCAATTATTTGCATACATTTCATCAGTTATTAATTTTTCAAAGAATTTAATTAGTGAACGTTTTGTTGGCTTAGTTAGAATGTGTTTGTATGATCCCATAAAACAATTTGATCTTTATATATAGATATTATAGATTACCGTTCATTAGTAATAATAATTTTTAAATGGTTGCGATAGTAATTTTTCATTATGTATTTATTTAGTTTGGCGAGCTCAAGCATAGGTCAACAAAATAATATATTTCAAAGATATCGGCCCCCTGATGACTTGCTCAAAATATATATTTTGACTTGCGAAAATCATGAAAATGTATATGCATATTCCGATTATTCAATTAAAATTCTTTTATTTACGAAAAATGAAATTTAAGAAATCTTAATATTGATGAATATTCTGTTTATTAAAGCACTTGTAGTTCATAAATTTTAAAGGAATTTTATAATTTAGATGTTTTTTGCCTACTATTGTGAAAGAAAAATAGAAATTTTAATTAGTTAGAGGAATTCAATAGCGAAAGGCGCGTTTACTTTTGAGCGTCAAGAGGAAAGTTGATCACAAAATAAATCGAAAATATATTCCGTTCCTCTCCTCAGTGCGCTTTCGCTTTCAATTATGCACTATTGAAATCGTCAAATGAAATCAATAAGAGGATTAAACGTAAATGCGTCCATGCGCTATTGAATTCGATGGACGAATTCCTCAAGTTGAACCAGTGTAAACGGGCCTTTAGTATTATAATGCAGGCTTAGTAAATTTGAATAAATTTTAACGTACTGAATAACTAAGGGAAGTTCAGCCCTAATAATGATATCTAATAGAGCGTCCTAATCCAAATTCAGCTCTAATGTAGTATACTCAAATACATCTATGATTAAAAAATTCATTTTTCGTGCACCTTGGATTAAATAACAAAATATGATGCATTAGAAAACCAAACTACATCCGTTTAAAAGAATAACCACACTTTACATATGCTTTATAAGAATTAGCTTTCAATTTGCAACAACTTGCAAGAATATCAAATTCAAGTTTTTTTATTATCTGTTTTCATAATTACGAAAAGATTGAACTGCAATATATATATATATATATATATAGTTATATATATATGTATATATATATGTATATTATACAGGATATATCATTTGCTATAAACAAGAGTATTTACATGTCAGCATGGCTATTTTTTCACTTCTAGATAACATCCATACAACATGAATGGCAATTTATAACCAATATCAACTATACTCTTGCAAGTTCAATGCATAATTATGAATTGACCATTTCTTAATAATACTAAAAGTTATACAATATTTAAAGGTGGTTAAATTTAGAAAATTATTTTGAAAATTATTTATTAATCAGACTTTTAAATTCGCATAAATTATTCTAATAATTAATGAGTCGCATCATTCTTAGCAAAATTGAAAACATATTGCAATTTAAGGGCAAACTTAACCTTTTGCTGAATATATACTGATCATAATCAGAATAATACTGTGTGCATTTTGTTTGAAATAAGCTTTTTTGAATATAAATTATGGATTAGAGACCTATGCCAAATAAATAACAATATCATACTCTACGATATCATTTATCCACGACCCTGTAACCCGGGTGCAACTCTCTCATACGATACGTAAGTCTTAGTCATAAATTTTTCATTAACCTCGATGAACAACGTAATAACATTTTCATTTGAACAAATTATAGGGTTTTGAAAAAATGTTAATTTCAATATCAAATGACTCTTTAGTTGTTAGTGCGCGATTTTCTAGAGCAATTGCATTTTTTAATTAATAAATAGAAAATGCGTACCATCATTTAAGTCCTTAATGCTTTTTCCTAAACATGGTTGACATAAAGATGAAAACGGTTACTGCACTTACTTATGGTAATAATGCTTGCAATTTCTTTAAGAGTTCTTTCTAAAATACGAAATTATATATTGAATATATTTAAATTTAAAAATATTACTTAGAATAAAATTTCTTATATATATATATATATATGTATATGTATATACATATATATATATATATATAAAGTAATGGAAATATACGTTTTTCTTGGAAANCCCCCATTTGCAAGCAATTGTATTGACTATGTGATAGAAATTTTTTTGTCTTCATAAAATCCAATTATGTAAATACCCCATAATTTTTTGTGGATACAATTCTCTGATATACTTTCGGACTATTTACTATTCCTTGACAGATTCTGTGCATGTCACAATCGCAAAGGCGACTAAACAAACCAGGAATAGTCGTGAATCAGCTGTTATATTTGCGTTAAAGCCTACATAAAAGAGACAGAGAATAATAAAATATCACAGGCTGCAAGCTGCTAAGCAATAAGTAAGTAATCAGATATTATATATTTCATCGCCATGAAGTATCTGGCAGAATGCAGATTCCAACAGAACACAAACAGAAAATTCAGATGCATTTCTAAACATAATAATTCAGTTTCATTTAGAAGGTGACGTCTATATCATTTAAAAGAATAAAAGTTGCTAGTAGAACTGGTTCAAAAGAATTCTCAAATGTGAGAAGTAACAACGAATCTTCTCATGTTCTCTAATGTATTGGTTAAGTTGAATGATGTCAAAATACTCTTCAAAAACTTTTCTTCTCTTGACAAGATGAGGATAAAGTTATGACAAACTAAGAAGATGTTCCATTTCTACAATCAAAATAAATCGACATAGATGCCTCCTGCGTTGTTTATAAAAGTGGATTCCAAGATAAAGCGCAAAGAATCCATACATATATATATATATATATATATATATATATATATATTATTATTATTATTATTATTATTGATCCCGAAAATATTTTTTATTCTATTAGTCTTTAATTGATCTTAGTTATAATTAGTGGAACATGAGTTTTCAGAAATTTGTGTGAAAACCATCGTTAGATGGATACATGAAAATTATACAAAGAAGGATCGACGAAAAAGTGCATGTAAATACATATAAGTGTTTACATGTATAGGTCTACTAGCGTTTTCAACTAAACAACACAGTTTTAATAGATCACTAGTTTTAATGCAATCTCTTAGTAAAATAGTGCAAATTGAAAACAATTGCAAAAATAAAACATATTATGAAATCCAATCTAATTTGCAAATTTAAGTTGAGCTGTAATAATAAACGTTTCCAATTATAAAAATCGTACAACCTGATCGCTGCTTCCTTTTCCGTATGAGAAGAACTAAAAAATTTATAGTTGTTGAAATAACTACAAGGCAAACCGATTGTGATTGGATGTAATTTACCATATTCATAACAAAAATTTTTTCATGGATTTAATGAAAATCTTTTGCAAATGGAATCTACTTAATTTTGAAACGTTGTATTCAACCAAAAAATTCAAAATATGTATGCAAATATTCTATTAATTCACACTACTTTAACTATAATTAACTTTAATAAGTTAAGAATATTAATAATTAAGATAGATACAAATATACTTATATTTAGTATTATATTAAAAGGAAATGAAAATGTTAATTACATAATGATAAATACTTAAAATACGGCTTACAGGAGTACATTAAACAGATAAACTTTGAGTTAATGAAGTATATAAAATACATATAGACCTAAAGTGTAAAATTTACAATTGTAGTGATATATTCCACCTGAGAATTAATCAAAGCATGTACATATTTATGAAGCAAATACAACCAAGTGTTAATTGAAAGAATTGTCAGGAACAATCTTTTCTAATCTTCAATTGATAAGGTTAACTATTCATTTTAGGAAATCTAGGCTTTAGTAGTAATTGTTAGCTATCACTCTACGTTTATTCTCATGTAATTGCAAAGTCCATAATACTTAGTATAGTCATTAAAAAATTAACATAAGATTCTTACATAAATATATTGCTGGCACCACGAATACAAATAACATCAAAGGAAATACTAAAAACAAAGAGTCAAAAGTTTTTAATCACATCACGTTAGAAGATTATTTCACTAAGGCCACGGTTAGACTACGTGATTGGTAGCAAGAAAAGAAACAAAATCACGTCAAAACGACAAGATAATTGGTGTTTCGACGTGATTTTGTTTGTTTTCTTGCTACCAATCACGTAGTCTAACCGTGGCCTAAGGAACATTACATTAAACACGCGCTTGATTTCAGGAGTGATTAAGTAAATTTTCATGTGAAGAAACCGAAAGAATTTTATCGAGTTATACTACGATTTTGCATCTTACGGTGAAAATTTCCATTTGGAATTGATTCAAAATCTGGTTTCAATATTTGAAATTGCATATGCAGTTAGAGGATTGCGTTTGTATGAAAAAAATTGACTTGATTTGCAAATCCTGATAGTGTAAACTAATTTCTAACCATATTTATTAAGATAACATCAATATTTCTAGGTTCAAGAAATAGGATTTGCACTGTTTAATCATAGACATGTATAATGTTCCATGCTGTTGAAAATCACGTCTTAGAAATGTTTTTAGTAAATCGCTGCTAAGTGTGTACTTACTGAAGAATAAGTAACATAAGCCATTTCTTTCTCCACAATCTAAAAGATATCAAGTTTAGCAAGAAGAAGAGCATTTATGAACAATTTGTAAAATATATTTTCTTTAACTATGTATGTAATTAGAACTAATGATTCCTGTTATTACCATATTTTGACCTCAGATTCGTCGAGGATTAAATAGTTTTCGATCTATATCAAATTCAATGAACAAGATTTTAGTTGTATTGCTTCTTAGAAGATCGTTGTGCTCAGGAGTTTAAGTAAGTATCGTCAGCTGACCTATTCACTGAGAATAGGCTTGCAAAAGAAAAAAATACCTTTATATGGACCATCTCCATAAATGGAGTAATCGGCAAGGCATTCACTTAAATCTAGTTTTCCCCTTGCAATCGAGTCTTACAGTTTTTGACTTGACACTAACACTACAAATTATTTGATTGGCGGACATTTACCCTTATGAAAGTAGAGGATATCTGCAGCATCGAAAGATTATTATACAAAACATAAAATTATCTCTTATGGTGTAATGTGAATGATATACTTATATAGTATTATCAGATTTGTCCAAAAAAATAGTTTAAAGTTTATTTTGAGAAATTACAAAATGTGTTGCGCATTGTAATGCCATTTCATGCGACAGGGAACTAGCTTCAAGAACCCCATCAACGAATTTGTACACTCGGATTAATGTAAGAAATTGTGATGCATTCCATCTGATAAAAAAATGAGTGGACACTGCCGCCTTGTATCCTTGCCCACTACACCTCTGAATAGATTGGTTGGGCTATAGAATAAGTGCTTAAATATGAGTTAAAGTTAAAATATTTTCAATTACGTTGTTCTTTTTTGTTTTTACTCAAACCATAAAGAATATTTCCGCCAATTTTTGCCACTATACCTCATCGCAAAACATGAAAACTTGGAAATCTTGAATTATTTAAAAGGCAATCAAAATTTTAAAGATATTTGAATATGTTATGAATGAACATTCCATAGTGTTACTAATTTTCCGTTGTTGTTGAAATATTCGCGTATTGTACTATTGAATTTTGCAATTTTTGCAAAAATATTAATAATTCGTCTTTATTTCGGAAAGTTTTTCTCTTCATAGTTTTTTAAGTATGTATAAACATTTTGCACACGGGTGAATTGCTTCACTCCTATTTTCAAAAATAACTAAATTAAAACTACGATGTGAATGTGCACGTTTTAATCGTTGTCTTATAGTAAGCAGAAGAGCAAAAATGTAATTTTGTGCTATATATGGTTGAAAAATAAACTCATTTGAATGGAAGAATTGTTAACGTGATAACCTTTCATGTTGAAGAACAGTCTAAGATCTGACCATATTCAAAATAAAATACTTTAGTCATCTAGAGTTTTCGTGAATATGCCAGAAATTTATTAATATTTGAATTATTTTTGGTTAACTGTTTTCCTACTCAGCCCATGTTCTCAACATAGCCACAACCAACCCCTCCACATTTGTATTTAAATTTGCCACCAACTCGCACTCTCAAATCTTTCTCATAATTCACTATGGTAATTTCAATAGAAATTTATGTAGTATGTTAAAGTATATGCATTTCCAAAATTTACAATTTTCTTATGTATTCCCTGTGCGTACATCAAGTTTTCAGCTTTATAGTAAAATAGCAATACCTTTTAACAACCTACCCAACTTTACAAAACGACTCTGCATATCCAACTCATACAGTTATGGGTCAAAGCCATAAATTATAAGGCATTCCTTTACACAATTAAAATCAATATAAATCAAAAGGATGCAAAACTCCAAAGCAAACAATGCTTCAGTTTTTCTAAAAAAAGAATACAGTGACGAATTNATATATACAATAATCTAATAGATGAAATGCAGTTTCGTGTATTCAAGCAATTCTTTACATTTTCTTATTTCTTTCATTAAAAAGTGAATAATAAATGCTAGATTTTTGTGCACGTAAATTTCGAAGTCTGTCACAAAAAATAATGTTATTGCAGTATTACAGAAATAACATATCGTGAGTCTGGAGCAAAAGTTTAACAAGTCACATTTTCACATTTTTACTTTTTTGGCTCATTGACCAGTGTTCAATTTTAATGAAGGGCTAACATTAATTATAAATACAGTTTTCAGATTGGCAGTATTACGGTATAAAATAATTAAAAAAACTCACTGAATTTCAAGGCACATACACAGGATTGTGGCGATGTTAGTGATATGATTACCGCTAAAAAAATAAATAATAATATTTTACATAAATTTTATTAACTGGATATTGTCGTTGAACTGCCATCTGTTGAAGTTGAAGACTGCTTTTCACTAACTGCTGTGGTTGTAACGCCCGTTGAGATTGTGGGCTCCTTGTCATTTTTTGCTTCAGTTGTAGTGTCCGATGAGACTGTGGAATCTTTCTCTGGAGTAACTGTTGTACTGAAAGTTGTCTCCGGATCATCTTTACAGAAATAAAAATAAGAAAATATTCATAATTACTTTTTCAAGAAACTTCATTATTTTTTGGAAATTTACAAATTTTATAAGAAATTTTTACACTTTTAATCATAAATCAACAACATTTAATATTGAAGAAAACATGGTTTTAGTCTAGGTATGCCTTTGTGTATTACAGATGAATCCTCAAACCAAGATTGTGATGTATCAAGACCTATTCAAATCTTTATAGTAGGTCTTGAGTCTCTGTAATTTGTGAAAATATTTAACCATCTAGATATGGTAAGATTTCATTAGAGTAAAGCCGTTTCTCAATTTGAACTTTAGTCAAAATTTACCCATTGTTAAGCTATCATGTAGCATTTTATGCATAAATTCAGTCTACTTTCTGCAGTAACCGCAAGATTGTCCGAAAAAACTCTTCTTAAGCAAGAATATACACAATTATATCATATTTCAGCAATTAATATTGACTGAAATATTTGACTTAGGATATCTAAGAAGGAAAAGTGTACTAGAATTCGGTATTGAAGTGTTTATTAGACAACTTTTATGTATAGTGAGTGTTGAATCTACGATTGAAATTTGGTGAACACAGGTTTCACCTAAGGGGTGCAACGATAAGTCCTAACACGTACAAGTTGAAATGAATTCATACATACTGTAGTATTTCATATATTTTATTAACAAAACAAAAGATGACGATTTATTTGGTACAGGATCTATATTTACATCATAAGATATTTTTTAATTGAAAATGGAATTACATTTACCGATATTTGAAGTTTAAGGAGAAAGAATTCATACCAAGACATTAAAATATAAGAAAATCTTGCTAACCGTTATTCTAAGTTATGATAATAAGCAAAGTGTTTATTGTACAGTAAAAGGCAAGGCAAATACATGATTATTAAGAAATTCATGTAGGTACTATGATTTTTACAAGTCTATTGAAGTATTTTTGAAAGTGGAATTAAAATCTACTTAAATTTAGTCAATAAAAATTTTAAAATAATAGCAAAATTTATTTGGGATTCCACCAGGCTAAATAATTGGTTTGCATACCAGATGAAGTTCTCTACAAGAAAAGGTGGTTGCTGACCTCCAGTCCTCATGCAAAATGCTACATATTACTTGTTAGCACACACTATTCATAGAATGTGGGAGGAAATCAATGATGAAAAATCGTTGTCAGTTGATCAAGTATTTCTTGCAGTCAATACGACATTAAAAATTGCAACTTCTGGAAGAAATTTGCATTCGCCCAAAACAAGCATGTATTACCTGATGGGGAGTTGCTTTGAAGAAATAATTTCGATAAGCTGACGCAGGTCATTAAAATTTTTGAAAGTCATGAAAACCAAAATGTACAGTATGAAAAGTGACGCATTGCAAATTCTGAAACCAAACTCAAAATTGCAAAATTCCTTTTTATGGGTATTCCAATAACAACTTATTTCAGGTAATAAAACACTTATAGCCCTTTTTCGCAATTAGTTCACTTAGACCCGAAGTAAAGACTGAACTAGATAACGTCCTTAGAAAAGCATATTCTTCAGTTCCCATATCTGTAAAAGAATAAAAAATTGTTGCAGGACTTCTGTTCAATAACATCAACAGATGTGAAAAAAGTTGTTTTAGCTCTACAGGTGAATTTTGGAAGAAAACTAAAATATTTTAGTTGCAGAACACCTTTTTAATATGCATTCTTAGCATGCAATCAATAAATATTGAGTCATAATTTCTTTTTAAGTACATATTATACATCTTTAGAGAGTTCCGTGAGTTGCGCATTTGGACTTTGGACTTTTTGAGTTGCAGCCATTTCCTAATAATGGGCATGAGCATTGCAAGGACTGCAAAGGCATATATTTATTTAAGTAGACATGTCTATATTACAGAGAAAGTTCAATTTATAGCATTCTTATTACAGCCGCAGACACTGAAACCAAAATTCTTGACTATTCTCATGCCTTTTCCTTCCTAAATGGAAATCAACGATAAAAAATGTAGCCTTATATCAAGTAGATGTTGCTGTGGTGATGTTGTACATGCTGCATATCATTATGCGAAAATTATCTTTAAAAGTGATGTATCACTAAAGCTATTTTCGGCTCATAATAGCTCTGCCTACTTTATTGCTCACAGGGCTAACCATAATGATTGAGAATTTTTATTTGGTTTGTATTTTAGGTAAACGAACAAATCATAGCACTAACGTTGCAGTAAACATATCACATAACTGGGATTCACAAATGGCCTATATTAAATGTTCCATTTTAGGTAATCACAGACTTTCTGCAAGCATTAACATTGTGCACTGCTCTACTTCCACTATAAAAATACCAATTTTTTAGATGTTTTCTCCTTAAGTGAAGTGATACTTGTTGGTAATGGTAAGAAGTTATGGTGAATAATAAACTTAGGCATGCCTCAAAATTAGAAGTCTACTAGGCTGTGGTCCGTTTAAATACGTGATAAAAAGTGACAAATCTTCACCCTATGCTAAAAATCTTCTGGAATTTTTTAGGCAAGAAATTTTCAGACACTGAGCACATCGTGCAGTGGGGCTCTGCCATGTTGAAATATCGAGGACAGAAATTTGCACATGTGGTGAAGTGGTGCGAAAACATTTTCTTCAAGCATTGTGACATAGTTGTAAGCACAGGATTGCATTGACTATTAAAATTCCATCATTTCATTGGGAGGGCATTTAGTTTTAGTTATCCAGATTGCCTGACTTAAGCCTAGTAGATTTCTATTATTGGGAATGTTTAAATCAAGAGCTTCCAACAGTTTCTTACCAAAAAGCATCAACTCACCTAATAATGATAATAATAAGAATAATATTATTGTTAAAATGATTTATTGATTAATAACGTCCCAACAAATTTCCACTAGAAAACGCAATTTTA
This sequence comes from Hofstenia miamia, assembly GCA_900660155.1. Classification (NCBI taxonomy): domain Eukaryota; kingdom Metazoa; phylum Xenacoelomorpha; order Acoela; family Hofsteniidae; genus Hofstenia; species Hofstenia miamia. Next base: position 694,721 of record CABFPE010000133.1, on the reverse strand, counting down.
ATTTTGTATAAACGTTCAGCAAAAAATTAATCATTTGCTTTAAATTTAAACTGAAATGCTCAAAAGCTTCTTCATGAAGAATCGTCTTAAAATTGAAGTACAATAAAACATATTATTGTTCATTGTTCTTTGAAAAAAATTAACCAAACAACACATTCGATGAAAATAAGTTTTCTTTACTCGAAATGACATTAGACTTTAAGAATACATGTTTTTATAATTCACAGAATAGTGAAAATGAAGTTGAAAATAATTGTATCATATTTGTCATTTAGTCATTTGTTCATAAGTATGAATCATTAAATTGAAGTTGAAGGGAAATCGAGAGATTGGCAAATTTCAAAGACGATTTTTATATGATATGATAGCAGTTGTATACATTTATTGAAAATGGTCGAATTTAAGCACATTTGTAAAATTTTTATATCATGTTTTTGGAACTCACATTAAAATAGAAAGAATAATTTATTTATATATTAGTAACTTACAATTTATTAAGTTCTAAATCGAAAGGAAAATCTGATAAAAGCAAATACATTACGCCATTTCCAGACCTTTTATCAATATGTTGAGAATGTAATAAGTAAATCAACATCATTTGTAAGATAAAACTCTTTCACCTGAAGAGAGCACTTATCCATCATAAATAATATTAGAATAGATTTTTTAAAATTAAAAGACATGTTGTTATTCAATGCCCAGTCTTTGGTACATTATAAATCATTTCCAAATGGTGGATAAATCATTGAGTAGTTAAGCTAAAATTATTGGCAAATAAAAATGGAAATGAGCTTTTACAAACAGACTTAAGGTTATTTAAAAAGATAAAAAAAGTTCTCCTCGTGGAATTTAAAGTAAATTTACAGTGGAAAAACTCGTATTGAGTACATGATTACTTAGAATGGAAGACTCTTAGAACATTTAATGTAGAACGTTTGTGAACACTTCGTGTTTACTACAAAGTTAGCTTTTCCATTTGTTCATTTTAATAAAAATACAAATTCAATAAAAATTCGCTATCATAATGGATATCTCTGTATTAGTCTAATTCTATTCTCACCTCCCTCCCCCAAATTACCCTAATAAATTGTAACTATATAATACTTTTAGTGATAGATATAAAGTATATTAAGAACTTTTATTTTTTAGTTAATCTTTATTCAAAGAACCTTTCTGTGAAATCAAAAGAACCTTACCAATGCATTTTTCTCTCAAATATCGCGCAATGGGGCCTTCATCTAAAACACACAAATTAAATTCCTGAAGTTACAGTAATTCTTTAAGGAATATCAAATCAAATCGAAATAAATTAGATTTTTGTAATAATTGGTTTTTCACCAGATTCTGCAGTAATTAACCAATCTAATCCAACTGAAAGTCGTAAGAAAACTAAAATTTTTTTTATAAATTATGTATATTTGGCAAAATGTAGATCCAGAATATCACATTTATAATTTCTTAGCAGCTTAGGATTTTATACAAATTTCCACAAACCTGTTAGAGGACATTCTGGTGGACACCTTGTACAATCTAAATAAACTATGCATTTTAAAATGTTTTTGATTACTTTTTATAGGATCATTAAAAATTGCTCAAAACGCAGCAATCCATTAATATTACATAAGAATTTTGTCATGGACATGATAGAATCGAATTTCCATAACGAAAAATTTTAATTTTTAAACGCTATGTAGACGATATATTTGCCATTTTTAATAACAAAGAAGAACAAATAAATCTGGAAATTGAAAATATCAATTTACGATCGAAGAAGAAAAAGAAAATTCAATTAACTTTTTAGATGGCAATTTTGCATTCGAAACATATTTAAAAAAAACAAATAAAGGTTTATATATAACATTCACTTCCTATTGTCCTTTAAAATACAAAACCAATACAATAAAGGGTTTATGTGAAAGATTCATAAAAATATAATAGAATTTTCAACTATTGACAAAGAGTCTAGATGTATTGTTTTCTACATTCAAAGACAATGGCTATTCAAATAAAATGTTGAGAGAAATAACATCTAAATGTTTAAATTCAAGTTATGAAATAGATGACAACAAGAGAAAGACAAACGATTGTAAATATTATGTATACTGGAAATGACATTGAAGACAAAAAAATTATTATTAAGAAAAAGATTTAAAAAATCAATGCAAGTTTAACATCATCTAAAATTAGGCCTATTTGTCATCATTACAAACGAATAATATATTTAAGAATAAAGATAGAATCCCAGAATGTTTTGTTTCATCTATCGTTTACAAATATAATTGTGATAGCTGTAACAAGCTATACATTGGTGAAACTAAACGACATTTTGATATTCGCATAAAAGAACATCTCAACGGACACCTTTGAAACAGAAATATTCAATCACTATCATGAATTAAAGAAAGAAATTTTGAAATAGCCATGAAAACAACACACACTAAGATCTGTGAAGCTCTATTAATTAAACAGCATAATAAAGAAAACATCATGAATAAACAATGTAATTTAGGAAAGAATGAGATTAAATTATTTTATTGTATGCAATATCATTAAGTGTAGTATATTGTAAACTTTTATTACCGCAAAAATATTGTTAACTGACGATGACTACCTCAACATTCCTCAAACTTTACAATCTGTTTATTTCCTTTGCTAACTCCAAATACTTCCCAATCTATATTTTCCTTTGTTTTCTACATTTTCTACATTAGGGTACTGTATGTATATCGCTGTTTCCAAGCTTTACCTACCACTGCTATATCTGTTCTTGCTATTTCAATCAACTTGATAGTCTGTATGCTGAAATCCCTCAGTATTTTAGCCTTCTCGGTCTCTTTGATTCACTGTGATTTATGTTCATGCCACTTATCTACCGCTTCAAACCCCTGCTGCCTTCTCAAGCCCCATTGTATTATCGTCCTACTTTTTCATGCATAAACTTGTACTAATTTTGATGCAACTTTTCACACCCTGTGCTTAGATGGTGTATTGTCTAAACTTCTATATTTTCTGACATACGCTAATTATCTCGTCTTCTGTCAACCTGCTTCTTCATCCAGGTTTTCCTAATAGCCTGGTCCTCTATTTCCATTATCATGGCTTGTTTTTCTCATCAGCCTTGCCTTCTTTAGTCATTTACTGCTCACTTCAATGCCACAGTTTCCTGTGTTCCTCCAGTATTCAATATTGCTAAACATAACTGGTCACTACTAGTATATAATATTATCAGGACTTCGGTTTTTCTCACTTTAATCCTGTCCTAGACTTTGATAATCCTCTAGCATTCTACATGCATTGACATTTTTCTATATCTTGTTTGCCTTTCTACTTCTACCAATCTCTGGTATGCTTTCCTTCCCTCACACTCTGTCGTCTTCTTATTTAACTCCCTACTTACATTCAGAAGTGATCCTTTGGATTGATACCCTATGTAATACTTTAATCATAAGACCCCTATTTCAAGAACTCCCTCAATATTTAACAGACGTTTCTCAACTTGCTGCCTTGATATGTATAATCCATCCGACTCTCCATCTAGGTTGAATGCGCTTTCTGCTGCTAATACATTCTATGTCTATCTGTCTAGTTACCTCAGGTAATGTTTAATCTACCTCAAGATTCCGGCTGATTATCCCAGCACTGGCATGCTTACGCCTGTAAAACCTTTTGGATTTTTTTCTTAGTCAAGTCTTCATCTACTCATTATCTGTTTAATTTTTGTCTATCAATTTCATGAAGCTGTTGCTTTTTGCCCTCATTGCTTTTCCTCAAGTCATCCTGTTCAGTACACTTGCCTTTGATCAGGGCATTTGTTGCACACTTACCAAAATTAAACTTCAACCCAAGCTCTCAACTTGTCATCTGTAATATCTCTAGTCATTTCCACAACGTCTTCCTTGAACTAGTGCACAACTACAAGTCATATAAAAACAATTCTTCTTCAAAATCTCCCCAATACTCGCCTCCTTTATTTTTACTATTATTATTATTTTTATTATTATTATTATTATTATTATCATTATTATTATTTTTATTATTATTATATTCATAATAGTAATTATTATTATTATTTCCATTAATATTATTATTTTAATATTCAGCTTACTAAAATAATATTCTCCACGATGATTTTTTTATAAGGGATAGAGTATATTACTTAAGACTTAAAATTGATAAAAATACATATATACCACAACTGCTTGGACAGTCTGTAAATCCTGGTTCAGAAGCATTCATTCCTTGATGTATTTCAAGAGTAGCAAATTTTCCATCGCTCTCGGTACATAAGATTTTACTGATTCTAAATGCATATCTCACTATTTGATTTGCAATAGAAGCTGTATCAATTTTAAAACCAATGTAACTGCATGGATCATTATTAGGTGGATTTCTAGTATTCCTAATGTCTACTTTAACATCAACCAAGTCGCTGTCAGGGAAGTTGAGAGCATCATAGGAGGATGAATATTCAATGTATGAAAAATTTGCACCATTTTCACTTTTATATTTTGGGGTGTTGTTAGAAAATGGAGCAATTGGATTGAACAGTCGACAAGAAGCAGAACAACCATTCGGAATTTGATTAGTTTTCCATGTTGGTTTGATGAAAAAAAGATGACCATCTGCATTTGCGAATGGAAAATTTTGTGCAGGTGTGTAAGTTTCAAAATATGAAGCCTTGAATCTCGCAATTAGGCAGTAATAAATTTCATTTCCACTTTTGTATCCAGACACAATGTTATCATCTAAATTTTTCAATTAATGATCTATAATTAATGATAATTTATTTGAATTTTTGAATTCATAAAGTAAGCATATACATTTTAAAAGGAATATAGTTTGCATAATTAATTTCACTCAAGAATATTATATATTTAAGTAAAATGGCTAAATCGAAAAGAGATTTCTGGGGGAAATATGCAGCATTTGATAACATTATTTTAGTTTGTAATTAAATATAAGAATAATTTATTTCCCTATTTGCCATGGGCTGTTGATTCTGCCCCTTACAAGCTTTTTGAATTATAGTTTTCATCGATTGAGAAGTATCAGACAAAATTGGATGCAAATTTTCTCAACATGAAACTACTGTTTTTTCTCAATTTCAATATTGTATATCTGTTGTGTTAAATAAGGCCTTCCATGAACACACTAACCCCGGCTTTTTCAACTCACAAAGTATCACAAAGATCAGCCTATTGAAAACGTCTAAAGATTCAAAAAATCACCTCTTTTTCAGTATGTATCATTGAATAGGACGATTGCGTCAATGTGATGATGACGGCAAGACCTATCTATTGTCTCATTTTGCAGAGGAAAGAGAACGACTGTTTCATAGAATAATATTTAGTAGAATAATTTGTACTAAAGAACTGAATAAACCCTCTCGCCATGACCTCAACAAAAAAATTTTGTGTGGCAAATAGGGTTCCCATTGAAAAAAATTATTTAAGATGACAGCTTGATGTGGGCACTAACATTTGTAAATACCTCAAGTTTAGCTCTAGGTATGATAACAATAGAATATTTGGCAATAAATATATCTATATGCAATAAAATTATTATATAAGTGAACATGTATAGAGCCTGCATCGTCTGTAGTAATCGTGAAATGTTGGATATATTCAAATTATTATAAATTTTGCTAATTTTGATTTAGAAATATATTATAGGTTTCGTATTTTTTTATGTTGCCATTTTACTAGGATAGCGGAATCATATTGTAAGTATGTATATATATATATATGTATATATATATATATATATATTTATATATATGTAGAAGTATTCTAATAACATACTTGGCAGAGATCTTTTATGTTCAAACGCTAAACTATTATAAANAAATATATTATGATAGTTTTGCTATGTGATTTTCATTTAAATGTGACTTACCAAAAATACCATCGCGATCTGGACAAAGCTCGTGTATGGAATAAACAAAACCAAAATCCAACACAAGAAATACAATAATTTGGAACATCTCTAAAAATTTGAAATAGCTACCGATATCATATAATATGCTGCCGAACTATAAAAGATGAAAATTGCAATTTTCAAAGCTTTACATTAAGTTGTATAAATAGCATTCATAACGAAATATACAAAATAACTTATTTGATTTTGGAAATTTTTTTACACTGTCAAAAAAACTGTATCAGTTAGCAAGGTTCCGCCTAAAGAGATCAACAACTAATCCAGTAGACATACTTCAAACGAAGCTCCTGCAGCATCTTTCATTTCCATTATATGCCTTCTCGTAGAGAGATCTGTTACCTTAACAGATATAAGCTTCTAGTCAAACGGGTACAAAACCACGAGATACCAGAAGTCAAGCTGAATCTCATGGCCACTCTTTTGTCAGCTAACTGTATGTTCATTACGAATGGTAGTCACATGTCAAAGATAATACCTCAGACTACTACAAGGGGATAGTCTAAACCCTTTGCTATTAAGCAGTTTTATTGCGGATCTACCCCATACACTAACTTTCAATGAATATTTTACCAGATGACCTCGTTACATATAATGAGGAATACAAAATTATACAGCAGTCTCCACAAGTATATGACCAAACGTGTAAAAGAAAACAAAGACAATCAAATTCCGAAGAGGCGGTAAACAGGGATAGCTTTTTGTTTTGCAACCGCCCAATCGAAAATGTAGGCTTCTACACATACCTTGGCATGGATCTTGCTACAAAATGAAGTTTGACCGAATTCTTTAGAAAGAAAGTGTTGAAGACTATTTCCAGGTTATTCAATTTCGTAATATCTAGTCAAAATCTTACCCATTTTATTTTACGGAATGATGTCAATATGAGTACTCTCTCACTTCAGCATTGAATGTTCGAAATTGCTGAAGCACATTTCTCTGCTTCAGAACATATACGTCAAAATCTCAAACTGCATTGAATTTATGGCATATGCGACTGAATTTTTACGAAGAAGATATAGATTTTTACCCCTGTTATAATGAAACCGTAAAAAATTCCCGAAAACAAAATCATACATAGTATTACGAATGAGTCGATTCATGGTATCTACAAAGGTGTGCATAATAATAATATTATGTACTCCTTGGTATCTACTATCTGATTTGTGAAAGGCAAGGCATTTATGTATCTACTGATTCACAGTCTTGTTGTCGTCTTTGTGGAAAGCATTTGAATACATCACATACTACAATGCGAAAACAGTCACAAGTAATTCAATCCTCATTAATATAAACTATTTTATTTTGTTTAATTAAACCACATCTTTGTAACATTACCTCTATCAGTTGAATTTTAATTAATAGATATCAAGCCTATAGTAGAACCTCTATTAAACTCAAATTTAGAGTTCTTGTTCCAAAAAAATGACTTGCATTAATATTGCTCAACATTATAGTGCGTTAGGACAGAGAGACATTTTGGAATGAAAAATCCTGTTTTCTCTGTCAGGAAGAATAATTATTGGAAATTATGCATAATAAAATCTTAAATTCTGCCATTTCATTTAAAGTACAAGGACTATTAATGTTTTGCAATAAATCCTGAGAAGAGAAAGCTTAGTAATCAGGGAAGTATATTACATTATATTATATTAGAGCTAAAATGAATTGGATTAGTTGGAGTTATTAAAAAAATATTCATCTTATTTTGATGATGTCAAAATTTAAATGGACTGTTGTTTTCTTGCAAACGGCAAAATGCTTCATAAACAGAAAAGTACTAAAACGTTATCAGCATTTGAATATATATATATATATATATATATATATATATATATATATATATATAATTGATTAAGCATTTGTTTAGAGAATGCTGCCGATTAATTCAACTGCATGGACCAAATTTGAAAGCATTGATGACAAGGGCTTCTCTCCGATAGCCACTAAAGCATCTCAACTACTTACAAAGTATTTTTATGCTTTTATTGTCTTGATTGGAGTTCCAGGAAATGCGGCGGTAATAATGGTATTTCAAGGAAAACTAATGAACCAATCAATAGGACACATCATAATTCTAATGAAATCATTGGCGCTAATGGACTTTATTGCATGTTCAAGTATGTTGATATTCAATGTATTTCCCGAATATCTTGCTACTTACATGAACCTGCCCGTTCTTTGTAATCTTTTTTATAGTTCATTTATCTTTTGGGGATCCGCATCTGCTTCAGGTTACCACATGCTTATGATTGGTATTGAAAGGTACATTGGAATTACTTTCCCCATTTGGCATCGACAAAATATCAACAACAAGCACATGTACATAATGTGTGCCATCTCGTTTTTTGTTGGCTTTGTAGTGGTTCAGGGATGGATAAGTGTATTTTATCAATATCGTAATGGATCATGTGTTTTCTTGATAGTGGAGTTCACAGAGTCTTACCGAAGAATTAGTGGAATAATCACATTAATTTGTATTATGATTATACCAATCCCCACCATCGCATTCTGTTATTTGAAAATATATCTCACAATCATAAAAAAAGATGTCGGGGCTGCAAGCAAAGCCGTAATGAAAACTCTAATCATTGTAAGTATTTTCTTTGAGGAAACTTGAAAAATATAAATTGGTTCTATGACTTTGAGAAGTCTATAATTAAGTTCGACATATTTTCAACCGGGGGTGCAACCAAGCGGAGCACATGGGGAGGGGGCACGTGCCCCTGATAAATTTTGAATTGATTAGAGATTTTCATAAAAGTGACAAAGCATCAACTATATGAGATGACTTTTAAAGAAAAACATTCTCGCATGTTTGAGATTAGATTGAAATCATCAACAAATAAATAAAGTAGAATGAAATTTACTGTAGTATTGAATTATTTACACTTATTAACTAAAATATAAATAATGTATGTAACAATATAATATAAAATCTAAGTATTTAAATATATCTAATATTCAATGATGACCAGGGTCCGGATAAAATTACGTTTAACATTGCCATTCTGAAAATTGCTGATGTTCTAACTGTAAACATTTTTCAGCAGCATCTTAGAGTGAGCTTANAATGAGCCACCATCTGCTTACTAACGACATGAATTTTGCAGTTGTTTTCCAAGAACAGTTAGATTTAGTAGATATAGATACTCTAAAGTGCTGCAGCAGTTTTATGTGGAAAATCGTTCAAGGCTAAAGCTACATTTTGTTTCTGTACGCTTGAAAAAAACCCGCAGAAGCTGTTAAAGGCGATAATGTAACAACCTGACCAGATTCCTGTTTGTGTAATGATAACAGGTCTTGAAATCGAGCAAGCATCAAATTTTAAGAATTACAAGGACCGTAAAACTGTAGCTGTGGTTGTTCTTCTGTAATCCAATTGTTTCTCAGGCACTTGATTTAATGAGAAGGGTCATTCAATAAAACAATGCCTTCTGAAATAGGGCAATAGGGGAATGTAACTAAGCTGCAATTACTATCAGGAATATTTGTGAACATATCTTGAAATGTTTGGTTCACNACGTTTAACATTGCCATTCTGAAAATTGCTGATGTTCTAACTGTAAACATTTTTCAGCAGCATCTTAGAGTGAGCTTATTGTTGGTGCAAAGTTTGCAAGAGATTTTCGAATATTACTTATATTGTTTCGCCACGATGTCAAGTTTATTTGTGAGTTCATTTAAAATATCATCTAATTATTTCTTGAAATAGAGTTCGTAATTGCTGAAAAATTGAAAAAAAACTGTCATTAAGACATTATTTTTTACACGTTTCAAATGAAAGTAATTGCAGCATTTCTCTTGTATTTGATAGTTTCTATATTTTTCACGAATATCTTTGTAGCACAGTTTTATTAACTTTGCCATTTAGTTCATAATAGTGAACAATAATGTAAGGGGTGAATTCTAAGTCAGTCAAAATTAATTTTTAAAACTAACAACGTATTAAAAGCTTGATTACAATGAAATGAAACATTGTTGGAATATTATATAAAGCGAATTTCTGATCTCACAAAAAGTGTTCAAACAAAGCATGATTTGCAAGCTGACATGTTTTTAAGAAATTATTCACAGCGCAGCGCAATTCATTGATACTTATTTCATCAATTTCTGAAAAAAATTGTTTTACAGGCCATCAAGATTTTGTGTTATGAAAGCATGGTAGACACTTGCTTCAATGCACCTCACAAATCCACTAGAGATATATCTGACAATCGTAGTCTTATCGGCACTAAATGTTTCTGAAAAATAACAAATGATATTTTCCTGCTTCCAACTTTGTTGAAGGAAGGCATGAGCTCGTAACATGCTTGTATAATCATGGTGAACTTTTGTTTCAGCAAAGAAAAATGGCAGCACCTCATTTCTCTTTTCTAACCAGCGAATTTCTCCAAAATCAGTTACTGACAAATCATATCATTTCTAGTCCTGTGAGACTACGGTGACCACCAAGATCACTAGATCTAGCGCCAATGAATTGCTATATGTGAAGCAAGTGCTTACCATGTTTCTTATCACAACATTCGATGACTTGAAACACTAAATCGTTCAGAAAATTGATGAAGTTAATATCAATGAAATGCACTGCGCCTATACAAAGATGTCAGCTTGTAATTCAGAAAAATAGGGTTTGTATGAAGACTTTATGTGATATTATTTATTCTCTTTGTGTATACAAAGTCATGCCTTTCTTGAGGATGTCTCACCAATTAGTGCTTCCACTCTAAATTAAAGATTACTGAATGATTTTAGCATGTGCTAACAGAATTTGCTAAAACTTATCTCGTAGATCGGACAGAAAGAAATTGAGCAAAGGACTCTTACCGGATGAAATGCTGATTAATCCAATTCCTTTTGGCAGTTAAGAGGACCTCTGGTAAAGACTACAATCCACGGTATATCTCGCCAACAATCTTAAATTGTCCGTCCATCTTTCAAAGTTCTATGTGGAGTATCATCCCATGGTCGCGCCCCATCCCTTATTACATCTCAGAATTTGACTGTTGTACCTGTCCATTCTTTTAGAGAAACTTCCTATTTGATTTGAGATTACTAGATGAACTATCCTTTAGCACAATGCGGCGCCTTGTCACAACTTCAAATTCTACATCAATTTATGATATGATTGATTTAATCAACCTGGTATGAGCCTAACATATTACAGCGGAGTACTGCGCTTCGTTGGTAAGATTAGTGAACTGATGAAAAATTATGGTTTTGCTGAAAATTAGGAGTCTGAATGTAAAAATGCGCTATAAAATAAAACATTTTTAGCAATATAAGTTTTCATTCATTGAATATTACGTATAGTTTTTTGTATTTGACAATAAATATTGGTATAAGTATATGTGTTTTTTTATCATGAATTTTTTAGACTATAGTAGCTTATCTGACTTGTTGGCTTCCAAACCAAATTACATGGTTCTTGTACACGCAGGAATATGACGTGAAACTTGATGGTGTTTGGTACAACACCAGTGTCATGCTGGTCTCTCTGAACAGTTGCTTGAACTGCATCATTTACTTTGTAAATATTAAAAGTTTTCGAATTGCGCTTTTAGAAATGTTAACCTGTGGAAAAATTAAACCTGATACTAATGTAAAGAGTAGTTCAAAATCTACAAAATAGTAGTTACGCCATTTGTCACTTTCAAGCGTTTGAATAAGTTTAAGGTCAAAAATTTTGAAAAAAATACAAACTTTTTGTCAAACCAGCTAAAAAACCAGCCCCGGCCGCGCTTAGGTATGAAATTCCTGCACAACGAGTCTATAATTATTCAAACCTTATCAACTAATATATATTCTTTCTCCTACATTACAATAGTATATGAACAAATATATTCAATTTACTAATTATACATCAAAAAGTAAATCCGCGACTACAAGAATTGCAATTATTTCAAAAATTTACTTTCAAAAATGCGTGCAATGGTTTTTAATATGATGGTCCCGCACCGGAATTGGGCCAGAATTTTACCTTTTGCAATGGACCGGACAGTCCTCAAGTCGACCATACAAACTACTCTGCTCATTGATGTCTTCCATTGCTCTCCAGATGGCTTTGATGCTTGATTTGACTTCCCAAATATTTGTACATTTGTTTTCTTTACATTGATGTTGTGATTTGTTGCATTTAGTATTGGTACTTTTTCTCTACCATCTTTTATAGCACACAAGCTTGATGGCATCAAAACTCTCTTTGAATTTATCCCTTTATTTTCATAGAACATTATGTCTGCTGCGATTTTCCCGTCCATTTTAATTCTGTGCATTCTCCATTGGTATGGCTGCAGCTTTGTCTTCATCCAGTTCAAATACTATTGTTGAAAGCTTTCCTTCTTGCTCTTTAATTTCAATTTCTTCTTCCCTTACCTTAATTGTTCTGTTGGAGTAGTTTACTACACTACCATTCTTCATTAAGAAATCGTCGCCTAAGATTACCTCATATGGCAATAAATTGTTATGGGTATCTATCACTACTAATGTTTGTTCAAAGGTTATGTTTGCTATCCTGATTTTTACTGCTTCAAGCTTGCCTTTTGTGTCTATGTACTCTCCAGATGTGTTGATTACTCTTTTACTCAAGCATTCTAAATCTTCTCACTTGAATCCCAACTTTGTTGCACACTCATCTGTTATTATCAATGTTGCTGCTCCTGTGTCAATTGTTGGCTTTTTGCTATATTGTATCTTAGTTGTATTTCCAAAAGATAATTGATGATAAATAATTAAACTTAAATTATTCTTAATCACTAAATGATAATTCAAACTTAATCCTGACTAAGCATCTGATCTTCTCTTCTTTGTTTTAGCAGCATTATCTTTTGGATTATGCTACACTTTCTGATAGCTTATTGTCATGTTGACCATTGGTCTGTTCTGCACGTCTAGTACAATGGGTAAATTGCTGCCCTCTGTTTTTGCTATTTTTCTTATATGGCTTTTCATTTTTGGTGATAACTTTTTATTGGCATTGTTCCTCATTTTCAGTGTTCCCATGAAATAAGGGTGTAGTGTTTCCCCATCTTTTTTCAACACTCTTTTTTCTCTCTCTTTTGAGCATACTGTTTGTTCTTATGTAGTTTCAGAGGGGCATGTAGCTGTGTAATCCTTAGTGGTTTGCTGGTGCTCAGCTCACTGTCCAGTGAGTCCATGCTGATGGTTTCCACTGATTTGCCCTCAAATTGGCTCACAGTTGACGCTTTCAGCAATTGACCAGTTGTGGGTTCCATCAATATGTAAGCCTCAAATCACTTTCATATACATATGGTTCTTTCCTCCATTTTCAGCCTTCCCAGGAACTCCAATCATCACACTGCCCTTGATTCAGCAAAGTGGACTGGAGGGAAAGTTAAGCTATTTTTCACCAGTTCTCTGCATGCCCTCCAACTGGTGGTGCAGATCTCTGGGAGTTTCACTGGTTTTCTGCTTGCCCTTGAATTAGCAGTGCAGATCTCTAGTTGGAGAGGCATTGTCTTTTTGTCTCCCTGCCCTTGAATTAGTGTTGTATGCCTTCTCACTCTGCGCCTTTGATTAGTCAGTGGCTTGTTCTCGTCCCTTCTGTCTTTGATCTGACGTCTGGTTCAAGATCTCCTTCATACTCTCCTCCATGGGTTTGACATAGTCATCTCCTTGGTTCTCTGGTTTTGGCGCACTCTCATCCTCTGTGGTTGTTGCATCATGTTTGATTTGCCTAAATTCAGAAAGTAAGTTTAAATCACATACTTCTGGGTCATATATATATTTATCTCTTGCTGCAAATCTTGGCAGCTCTCTTCTTTCTACATTTTTGTTGCTGATTATAGCATCATCCAAATGAAATCAGAAATAAGCTGCAAACATTGCAGAAGAGATTAAGATCAAAAAGAAGTTGATTAAAAATATTGTAATTAAATCAATTGTTTTTATTTCAGATTTATTTGTAAAATGAAACTAAGAAACAACATGTGTCAAAAAAGAGATATTTGTGTCTGTCAATAAAAATACTTTTGACTAAATGATGCTTACATTATTTTTAGCCGCCATCTTGGCAGAAAGTTTAAATTTGAATCGACAGGTACTTCTTTTGGAAATACTATAAATAGATTAAAACCCTGTAAGAAGTTTGATAAAGAATTTTACTTAGAATTCTTATTTTTCATCTTATTAATGGTTTGATTATTTAATACGATGTCAAGCTAATCAAGCAGTGTTTAGTAGTGGTCTGGATACATCACAGGGAACGATTCTAGGGTCTCTGTGCCAGATCACGAAAGTGCACATAGGTTAGGTGTAGGGGTTTTCTCTCGATTAGCCGACTAGCATTTCACTTCTACATGTATTAGATAATTAACTGTCAGCAAACAGTTGGATTACCAAACCCTAGGAATTATCTTAATACTATTTTAGATCTAAATTAATGACCTATAATTGACCGATAAAGTGACCGTACATGTAGTAAATTATAAATGTAGGTTAGGAAGTTGTTTGAACAGAATGTATTTAAATAAGCCAATATATTTTGGTAATGGCTACATGTAATATTTAAAAAACAACTAGTAACAATTTAGGTTGCAAATCAATATAACACTTTCACACAATAGAGTTTAAGTCGAGTTGTGTCATGTCTTGAGTAAGCACTGAGCTAATGTAGGGTACACATAAGCTATCTTGATTGAGCTGAGAAGTGGCACTCAAGCATTGGATGGAATGGTGAAACTGGATGTGGAGATCCGCTTTGGGCAGATGCCCACTAGGAGATCATTATGGAGATTACCACATGGCTTCATCACCTAAAAAGTGAGCAGTTAATTCTAGGTTACATAAGTTAACAGAAGAAACTAGTCAAGCAGTAACAACAAGTAAATCCTTACCTGCTATAACACAGCTAATGTTATAAAGTAACAGTAGATAAACAGTGATATTGCCTGGTAGAGAATATTACAATAGATGGGGAAACACTGCACCCCTATTTCATGGGAAAAATAAAAATGAGAAACAATGCATACCAAAAGTTATCACCAGAGACAAAAAGCCATATAAGAATAAAACTCATTGCATTTCTTGCCCATCATGCCTTTTTTCTCAGTCAACTCCACTAAACATTTGCATTGAGATGTTTCATGTTAAATTTACCAGCTTCTTAAGCATTGTTGAAAAAGAATTATCTAGTCTTTCAGATCAAATCACTGAATTAAGGGATTTGTATGAAGAAGTAAAAATATTATTACATTCTTTCCAAAAATTAAGAATGCAAAGTAATACAAAAATGCTGATAAGTTCTTGCAACTTTTGCAAAAGAACAGAATTAAAGGAAACTTTCTCTTATTAAAAGTACCAGAATTAAAAGAATTTAAATGCTTCAATGATTTAGAGAGGGGTCTTTCACCACTAGTCAAATGCCTTTCCCATTAAACAGCAGAAATGATTTCTATTTATTCAAAGATGGCTGAAGTGCTATTTTACTTAAGAAGCAATGAGAAGAACAAAGGCTATTTTGCTTCTATAATCAAAAGCCATCAAATTTCTAAAGGTTGGTCTTATTTTTTGAATAATTTTTATAAACTTGTTCTAGAATTCTATTTATTCAAACAATGCTCAATTTCTATTAAGCAATTCCCCAAATATACTGGCATAAGTTTCATGCAATCTGACTTGACACTAGCTGCTTCATTCAGATTAATAAATATATTGCCATTACCAAAATATATTGGAATTCAAATTTCATAGTAAATAAACAGCAGCTTACAAACCTACATTTAAGTAAGTTAACTAGTGTAACAAACAGTCTCATTATTAGTCACTTTATAGTCAACCATTTGGATCTAGAAAAAGAGTTAAGATATAACCTACATTTGGCAAACAAGCCATTTCTGAATTTATTATCAGATACATACCTGAATGTGATCAATAGTCAGCTAAATGGGTAATCAAAAAATACTAGTTGTACACCTAACTTTAGTGCATTTTGTGATCAGGGGCAAATAACCTAGAATCATTCCTGTCATGGGATCCTGACCACTAATCAACACAAACCATTTAGCTTGAAATCTGTAATAATTAATCAACCAGATAATACAGCAAAATAAGATTTCTGAAGAATATACTTCAGCAATTGTTGCAATGGTTTAATCCTATTTATACTCTATATCAAAATAGTACCAGTTGATTTGAATTTTTAAATTAACTAGACACTTCTGCCTAATTTGCTAAAATAATGAGAAGTGATTTCACCCTCAAAGTTTTGCCAAAATATTTTATCAACAAGCACTTGCTTTTGCAATTTTGTATTTAATTTATAAATCTTAGTTAGCATGATTCATCATCTATGTTGCTTATTTATTTTTAATAATCTTTCTTGTTTCTTGTTTTGATCTTAACTAGCAGCTTATTTGATGGATTCTACTGCATGCCCTCCTCAGCTTGCATTATTTTTAGTACAGCTTCTTGGCTGTTCCAGTTAACTGTTGTAAATTCTGGTTGTTTTGTCATTTTAAGTATGTCTTCTTTTTCCATTGTTATAATGTTCACATATCTCAAAAACTTCACCTCTTTTATATCTGCTTATACAGGTGTTATTTGTCTTAATTTGTTCATTTTCTGTGAGAATATCTCATAGAATTTTCTGTATAGGTGTAATCCTTTTAATCATCTGGGCATCTGTTCTACTTTTGTGTGCCAGCTCTTCCAGTATTGCAGTTTCTGGATAAAAGAATTTGAATTCTTTTCTCAAGCTTCTTGAGTTCACCACATCTTTGTAAAAGAAACTTATGTTTTGTTTCACCTCCACTTCAGTTATCTCATTTGGATTGTTTTTATTCATTCCTAGCATTGTTACAATTTTCACCCACTTTGACACATTGTAGTACCTGTATTGTTTGTTCCATATATCAAGCCAAACTTCTGAGAATAGCATTACTGCCTTTGTTGTTCATTTTTCAATTTCTCCTCACAATTTTTCTAGTTGTACATCTACTGGAAGTCCTTCAGTATATAAATTGTATGGAGTTATTGCTCCTTCAATGTATATCCTTTCTCTATTGTCAGTTTTAACTATTATCTCCTTCAACTTCCTGTACTATTCTTTGTTGATAATGACTTTTGCTTTCTCTCTCATGGTACTCTCCACCTTGGCAGTACCATTGGGATTGATATTGTTTTAGGTGGTGTGCATTTGAGTATTCTCATTTTGATTTGTTGTTCTATATCTCTGTATGTTGCACTTGTTGTCAGTGCTGTTGCCATGCCCATTACCACTGGGTAATTAATTGTGCTCTCCTGTAACTTTTCCCAGAAATTTTCTGTTAAGCCCCACCTTTTCAGTTTCATACTTATGCTGTCTTTTATTTCCAATCTTGAAGTAATGCATTCAACAACTACTGCCAATTGATTGTATGGCCTTAACAATTCTTCTAGTTCTGTTTTTGTAAACACTTCTATGAACATTAGTTTCATCATGGCTACTGTCTGTTCTTCTCTTACCTGTTGGTAGTTTCTCTCTAATATTCCTTCTTGTCTCTCTTTGATTATTTTTATTTCAACTAGGAATTTCTCATCATCCATATCAATCCATTCCATCATATTTGCTTGGCTTGCCCCTCCCCATTTTTCAATATTGATTCTATCTATTTTCTCTTGTGTTTTTGGGGATAGGATCAGTTGAGTTGAAGTTAACAGCTCATCCTCTACTTGCATTTCACATTGTGTTGTATTAACCATTTTACATATTTTAATGGGTTCTGTTATACCACCTTTTCTCATCATGTCTGTGCTTCTTATTATTTTTGTAAATGTGCATCTTGGTCTTTCTTTTTTGTATCTTTTCATTTCTGTACATTTTTGTTTCTGATCATTTGTGTTATATCTGCAGTGCTTACTATTTTTCTTTTTATGATTTTCTTGGTTGTTATCCACAGTTGTCTCTGCAATTGTTTCAATCATGCTTCTGACATTGTACCCCACATGTATTTTTCATTTGTCCATTGAAAATTGATATTTTGTTTGGGTATATTCCTGTTTTGTTAACCATCTCCACTATTGACATTTTCCACATTGGGCTCTGGTCAATGATGATTCTGCTAATTAGTTTTTCTATTAGTTGCATTATCTTTTGTTATTTATCTGGCAAATTGATTTTTTTGATTTGTCCTTTCAGCAGCCAGTTCTTAGTGTTTGTGTTTATTGGTGACAAGCCAATTTCAAATTTTTTTGCTTTCATCATTCTGTTTCATGTTTTTTCTTGATGTCAGCAGTTTCAGTTCCTTGTCTTCTGTTGTGAAGATTGCTAGTATCCACACTGTCATTCTGAATCAGGTCTCTGGTGTGTTCTTTTCTTCAAAGATTAACCTTTTAAAGTCTTTTTTCATGTTCAGTTCATTAACTTGGTTTATTTCAGATAACACTGCCTCTATTGTTTGATGGTATTTTCTTGACAGTACCTCTATTACTATTGATGGCCATTCTTCCATTGTCTTCTTCTGTAACTTCATTGTTCTATATATGTTTTCTTTTTCTTTTAGATGTTCCTGTCACTGTATTAAGTTGCTTTCTTTACCCCTTCCTCATCCATTGTTAGCTCAATCATTTTTCCTTGACTGTATAGGTCAACCATGATCCTTTACAGTTGAGGCCAATAATCCAATTGCAAATCAAACTTGATCAATTTGGCTATCATTATCACTGTGTGTTTCTTTTCCCATATGAATACATTTTATACCTGCATACACATTTCTATAGAAAGTCTGATATGTCCCATCATGGTTTACATGACTATTACCATTTGCACTTTTGCCATTCTTAGTGTTTGGTCAATCTGATTTTCTAAGCTTTGGTTGAAATCTTTTTCTTTCAGTATATGAATTATCATTAAATTTTCTTTATCAATGTTTATCTAGGGTATGTTCTACATATGCCATTATATTCTGAGCTGTTGACAATGTGAAGTCCTCAATAATGTCATGTGCACAATACTTCTCATGTATGGTCTTTCTAGTGTTTCATTCATATTTTTTGGATAGCTTATAATCACGTTCACCATGGGTCTATTCTCTCCATCTAGCACTATTGGTAAGTTTATACCCTCTGCATTTGCTATTTTTCTTATGTGTGATTTTATTTCTGGTGATATCTTTTCAAAAGAGTTGTCTCATTTTTGTTGTGCTGATGAAATATGGATGTAATGTTTCTCCATCTATTTTCAACATTCTTTTTTCTCTCTCTTTTGAACTTATTGTTCTTTTGGAGGTGGTTTCTGAGGAGGTGTGTAGCTGAGTAATCTGTAATTGTATTCTTATACTGGTGCTTGGTTCATAGTCCATAGGCTCTGAACTTGTGCTAATGGCTTCTACTTGGTCACCCTTGAATCCATTTCTGTTTGTTTGCTCTATTAGCACTTGACCAGCTGTGGGCTCCATAATACTTTCAGCCTTGAATTGCCTTTGTATTACTATTGTTCTTCCCACACTTAGACTTTCCTCTGGAACTCCATCTGTTCAGCTGCCCTTGAATTGGCATTGTGGACTTCAGGAAGGAAAGCTTTGCTGCTGTTGTGCACTAGTTGTTTGCTTGCCCTTGAATTGGCTATGCAAACTAGTAGTGTCAAACAAATTCAATAGTGCATGAATGCATTTTGTTCATCATGATGAAGTCATTTGACGAATTCAATAGATGTAAACACTCCACAGAATTGAAAGCAAAAGCGCATGGATGAGAAACTGAATATATTTTCAATCTATTTTGTGTTCAACTTTCCCCTTAATGCACAAGTGCAACCGCACTTTTTGCAATTGAGTTCTTCAAACAATACAAAATGTTTATTTTTTCATTCTTATTACTAGCCAAAAAGTAACTAAATTTTTTAAAGATTTTTGAGCTACAATTGCTTCAATATAAATATAGAATATTCATCAATGTTAGAATTTGTTAAATTTCATTTTTCGTACATTAAAAATTTTAATTGAATAATTGGAATACGCACATTAACATGAATATGCACATTAACATGAACTTGCGCAAGTCAAAATATAACTGCCACATGTAATAAATAAAAATAAATTATATAAATATTGAGTGGGCTATCAGAGGCTGATATCATTTAAAATATCATTTTGCTTATGCACTAACCACATAATGGCAGATTGCTATTGCATATATATATATATATATATATATATATATATATATATATATATATATATATATTAATGCAAATTTTCCTAATTTTTTTGCATTTGCGTTTTTAGGAAAGCAATACGAGGAGCAATATAATAAATCAAATTATTTACAACCTTTGAAAGGATTAAAAAATAGATTTCTAAGTTGCATTAAATGACCTATTTCGCCTAATGTATTGTAGCATTTTGAAAGACTTAGGAACATTATATCTGTTTGTTTATTCCATTTTTGATGATTATCAAAATCATAAATAACTGATGCTCAAATTAAGGTATTATTGCTCAAGAATTGTTTTATATCAGAGGTTTGAAATATTATCTTTACTAGGTCTATTTTTAGTACTTCATCCTTTCTTCTCTCCTGTGTTCAAGCTATTCTTCTCTAGTACGTCATTAACAATTCTTACAAACTGAGGTTTTCAGTACATGTGTTTCTATATTTGTTCTGTCTTTATTTGCTACTTGCTGCTTTCCTTAGACCGACTCAATAAATGCTGTGCTTCGCCAAAATTTTTAGTTTATATTATTCTATTTACTTATATTTTAGATCAGTTTGCTTTTGCTAATATCCACTTTTACTTACAATGTAGAAAGTTGGTGTTGCTATGGAAAAAATTTTGCAGGGTATGACTTAGGTGGTTATGTTCCAGGAGGAAATGAAATAATTTTGGAACCTATTGATGCACCGGAAGCTGTTTTACAAGGTAAGCAATTTCTTGGGGTATTATTAAGGAAATATATCTTTTTGAATGATTGTTTGATAATAGGTTTATAAAATGTTATCCAATGATATTATTCAAGAACAAATTTTCCAATGGAATTCCTACACTTTAAGATATAATAACCCCAGATGACACAATTGGAAATGGCAAATACAAGCACCTTCTCTGATTCCTAACCAGTTCTGAGTCTTCTTTGTAATGCTTAATTCTTCTTGAATATTCTCAAAAGTTAGATTATTTGTTGATGACTCTGTACTTGATTCAAAACAATATCTTTGATGGGTTCTCGTCAGTGTACTCTAAGTTCTGCAAATTTTACAGCACCAGAACCGCACTAAATGACATTTTTCTTGTGTTAATGCCGGCAAGTCTATAATCTGCATTAGAATAGACCATGACGTCCAATGCGCCATATTTAAATACAGACTAAGCTTCCATAGGTTCAATTTAAACGTGTTACCTTCAAACTTGTAAGATTATTTGCATTGAACTTAGGGCTACACAGATTGGAGATTGGGCTATTTTGTCCAATTGAAAATTAACAACTCAAAGCTGAGCTGATGATCATTCCTTATCATTGTGCTTACTAAACCCTACAATCCTTGGTTGTGGGTAAAGAAGTCAAAAGTTTCAGATTTATCATTCATAAGAAGCAAATATCCGCCATCCGTCAGAACTGCCTCTACTATCTATGCTATATTTGCTTCACCCAGAATTCCTCACTCAGTCGTTTACAAAAACTCTGATCTAGCAGCTAGTTATAAACTTGACTAGTGTAATTTGGTCTATGTGGAGCTTCTTCAGAGTCTCCTTACAAAACCCGAATGGATCATGCATGTGCCATCAGAGCTTATTTCAGGTTTTTTGCAATTCCACAAATTGATTTTCTATATTCCAAACCTACATTGCATGTGCAATACAAGTTATGCTGGCTGATATTTTGTGGGTTCTATCAGGTTAATGTTCCTGGTAATGTGCTTAATCTCTTTGCCCATGCTGAGCCCAGAGAACAGGAGAGATATCCCAGCGGCAATCTCTTGTAAATCCCGATTATATGCCAAGGAATTGATGCTATTGTTGGTGTTTGGTGGAGTACCATGAATCTTC
>CABFPE010000133.1:648745-663378 GCA_900660155.1 Hofstenia miamia | reverse complement strand
GAAATGAAGATGAGGCTAAAGAAAGAGTACAAGAGGAGAGTAAGGAAGGTACTACAGAAGTCAGCATTGAATAAGCAGAACAGCATAAAGGCAAGTAAGACGTGGGCGATACCAGTGTTGAGATATTCGGCAGGAATAGTTAGGTGGAATAAGAATGAACTGAGGGAATTAGACAGGGAGACAAGGAAGATACTAGCAGCAGATAGAGCATTCAACCTTAATGGAGATGTAGATAGGCTGTACATGGCAAGGCATAAGGGAGGGAAAGGGCTGCTAAGTGTGGAAGAGACTGTAGAAGCAGAAGCACTAGGGCTAAAGGAATATGTAGAAGAGCAACCTAAGGGGTCCCTACTAGAGGTCACTAAGGAGTTAAAGAAGATAAGAACTGAGAGTGAAGGAAAGAAGGTATACCAGAGTAGGATGGAATCAGAGAGACAAACAAGGTATAGGCAGAAGGCAATGCATGGAGAATACTGGAGGAACACAGAAAAGTGTAATAGAGAAGAGAGCAACAAGTGGTTAAAGAAGGCAGGACTGAAGAGAGAAACAGAAGCACTAATAATGGCAGCACAGGAGCAAGCAATAAGAACAAACTGGGTGAAGAAGCATATAGACAGAAGAGTAGAAGTAAGTGATAAGTGTAGGCTATGTAAGAAAGAGGCAGAGAAAGTAGATCATCTGTGGGACTTCAACATACAGACGAGCAAAGTGATAGAAACACGGAGGCCAGACATAGTAATGGTAGACAAAGAGAAAAGATTAGGAACAGTGATAGACATAGCAGTACCAAAGGACAGAAATGTAGAAAGCAAGGAGAAAGAGAAGATAGACAAGTACAGAGAGTTAGCAGAGGAAATAGAAAGGCTGTGGAAGTTAAAGAAAGTTGAAGTAGTCCCGGTAATTGTAGGATCACTAGGAGCAGTGAGTAAAAAGCATAAGAGATACTTGGAGGAGTTGGGAGTACCAAAGTGGGGAGGAGCAGTAGCACAGAAGGCAGCATTGTTAGGAACAGCTAGAGTCCTGAGGAAAGCTCTCAGACTCCCTGGGAACTGGTGAGTTCCCTGAGCTGAGAGGGATCTCAGCATGAAGCTGGGAGATGCAAGGATAGTAATAAGAATAATATAATCATAATAATATCGTTTACTAAAATTTTTTCATGCTAAAATATACATTATATAAATTCTACAAAATACTACAAAACTATCTACATATGCATTATTAATTAAAGGGGATTTTAAGAATAGTTCGACAATGCATTGAGTTTATTATCTGTGTCCAGTAATTGTTGTTAAATTTTTTCTTGAGGTGTTTATAGTTTTTATCACATTTTATATCGATACTTAATTCATTCTTTAAGATTGAATATCTGAAAGAAAATGCATGTTAACGATTATTGATACTAAAAAGCGTTTTACTCATTTTATTGATTTTTACATAATTACATGGCGTTCTTCACTACTGAAAAACGCCATGTATAATTACTAAGAAAACTTCTTGCGGTCCCGGAATCTTTAGATATTATTGCAAATTACGGTTTCAAAACATTTAATGTAGCGCCGTCTTTTTCTTACTTTTTAAAGTATTTTTAGTATTGTAAATATTTTCCAGTTTCACTTCAATGACTGACATTCATTAGACACAAGAATGGTGAAGCATGTTTCCAAAAAATTCAAATTTTTAGCTCTATGATTTAAAAACTTAGATCATTTTTAAAAAATAAAGAAGAAGAAACAGTATTAACAAAGTGCTTCTTAGTTCAAAATTACACACACATTTTTGTTTACTGATCAACAAAACAAGTGATTATGTTTGCTTGAATATCTTGCGAAATAACAAAAAATGTCTTTTCAAGCAAAATACAAATCTTAAACAAAAATATTAACAATCGATGCATGTAAAATAAGGATATATATTTTTTTATCGCACATGTCACAGAACTATTTTCTGCAACTTAAACACTGAACCCATTCAGGTCCAGTGTATTGAGCAAAATCTACAAGACATCTGGCTTAATCATCCTAGTTTTCACTAGAATTCTTGCTGCAAGCAGTTGTTGCAGTCAAATCTCTGCTGGCAGATTTGATCTACATAATTCTCAGTACCTGGTCTTATTTTCACCTTTCTTCTTCATCACTTTTGCATTGATCATTTCACTCGTTTGGCAGAGTGATCAAAATATTATGGAACTTTCTGTGATTTTAATTGCCTTCTGATGAGAAGTTACTTGGAATTCGCTTCAAGGGTTCATCAGGATTTCAGGAGACAATTCCACAACTGCAGAATGCGGATCGTAGACATTTCTTCATATTAGCTGATCGCATTTTGTTTCAATGAAAAAGCAAGACTAAAAACAATTCCCATTTGAACGCACCAATACACTAAAGTCTTTCACCACTCCTTCTTCATGGAACTAATTAAAGTGAAGAGATTGAAGAAAGTGAGTTCCATTTGCTGGCAAAGCAGTGATGATGAAGACTTGACAACATTATAGGATATATGTGAAGCCAATTGATCTCCTAGCAACAACTTGTATCCTGCAGCGCCTTCCACAATTTGGAGAAACTCGTATTTAAACCAGTCTTCAAATTGTGCCTTTCAAACTAGCCTCGTTTTGTTCTCAAATATGAATTAGAGATTTTAAGTTCACTGAAATACAGTCTGCTATCCTTGTTGACCAAAAAAACAAATTGTTAATAGCTACCGGCAGTAATAATTATTCTCCCATTTTACGGTATATATTGAAACGTTTAAATTTTCAACTTAATAATGATTTATTGAATTAAAAACTTAGGATGGGCACGTGAGCCCCTCTTGGTTGCGCCCTTTTGGTGATGCCAAAAAATATTTGTGACAATATAAACAATTATGATAGGAGTTTGGAAGAGTTGGTAGTCAATATATATATATATATATATATATATATATACGCTTTGATAAAAAAATCAATAAGTTCTATGAGAATTTGTAATGAATTTTAAACTCTCAGAAACATTTTCAGAAGATTTCGAGAAAATATTGAAACGATGTCTCTTCATTCTTCCTAACACATGATAAATAATTTGTGCAAAGGCTGATATTCTTTATGGAAGGCAATCAGAAAAAAAGGAAAAAGATTTGGGGTTAAGTGCGCACAAAAACAAATATATGGCAGATGCTATATCTTTATCTTGCAAACGAGCAGCGATTTTGAAAATGGATCAACTTAGTGACGATGTTTTCAAACTCCTTCCTAAGTTTTTTGGAAGGGGGCCTTACGTTACTTGTGATAAATTTTCACATCTTTTAGACCGATATTTTTAAGGCAAAAAACTAGCAGTGGTTTCTACCGTGCAGCAAGATAGACGAGTTTTCTGTAGTTAAAAGATTTCTTACTCTTCAAAATTATGAAGCTCCACGTTGGTAATATGGTTGATATAGCATCTAGAAATGAAAGGACTAACATGAAAAAAAGCTACACAAAATGTTCAAAAAATTTTATACTTCAGTTGGCAGAGCATCTCAGACTGCCACATTTCCAAGAAAATATAGTTCGATGCAATCCTACAAACATTGTTTGTGTTAAACAAATCATTGCAATAATACTCCCAATATAACTTGTGGCGTTTGCAATAGGTGAAAATGTGAAAACTGTAATTTTCATATGTGGAAAATATGATTATGCATTTGCAATGTTGGTATGTAATTTGAAATTAAATTTACCACAATTTTTTCGAAGTTGGTCATTTCTGACCACTTCAGGCATTTAAAGGATATCGAATTTTCAGGCTTTCTAGTGCTAAGAAGAGAAGAGGTGCTTAACGACATTTAAATTTAAATAAAAATTGGATAGCCTATTCAGATGAATTTGGCAGCGCGAAGACTATATTTCATGTTTATTTACAATATATTGATGCTTCGTCAGATTTGTGTTCAACATGTAGAATTTTTAAAGTCCAAATAAATAATTGTGGATAAAATCATACTATGTTTCGCATTTAGGTCAGTTAAAATAAACGAACACTATTGAAGATGAGACAAACAGAAAGCATCCATCAGTATTTTGTGATAATCGGCTGATTTTTTTAAATCTTACTTACTTAGAACAAATAATAGTTTTCAAAATTCCATCAAAAAAACACGAGGGCCTCCATTGCCCAACTATTATGTTACTTTTAGTATATAACTTTCAGCTACAACTTTCTGGATCTGCAACATTAAGATATGCCCTTATTTTTGTACAGTAAGGCGTAGGGTCTATAGAAACATATATCCCTTAGACAGCCACTATACCGATTACTTAGGTGTTCTCAACATTCTGCAGTGCTTCTTTAGTTGTATTTTGCACTATAACAAATATCTTTAGGTTCAAATACTTTGACTAATTAGCGACTTTGGTAAACTCCAACTCGGAAATAATGATTTGAATGTTTCAACTGACACATTTTGGAGAACTATGAGTCTCTGCCTATTGACCCTATGCACTCTGACCATATATCAGGATATACGCTCTTACTAGCTCCATATAAGACTACTTTTTGTTTTCAGCCTTATGAAGTATTGATCCATTTCAAGTTTTTGAAAAGAAAATTATATATTATATGAATTATTAGAGTAGGAGAACTAGTGTTGAGTGAGTTTTTGTGCTAGCGACATACCAATTCGTACGCACATAGTAGGTGTATGAGTAAAAATTTTTAAATTTTATGATTTTATAAATTTAGACTATTTTCAAAGAAAAAATGTAATTTATCAAAACTCCACTTACAGATGAATAAATTAAAGTGTGTATGAAGTGCTCCTTCTGTCCCAAAATAAGTGCTGGATTTGATTTAACGCTTAATAACTTAACAGGAAAATATACGACTCCCATTTTGATTTGTGCAATATTATCCCTGAAAGCATTACTTCAATAAAATGTAAAATTGCAGTTTGAAAAAAAGTTTTTAGTAAACGGTTATGAAGATTTCAATTCGTGTGAAAATGAGGATTATTGAAATTTGACAAGCTGGGCTCTCCTACATCAGATGTTGGGGAACTTCTTGACATGTTCAGATAAAGTAAAAAAGTTTGAATATGGAATACAATTATTGTCGTTTAATTCCTCATCCTCTTCCGTCGGAATTTAAGAGAGAATACGCGAATTTCACACCTCTTAAATTATTATTTTTTTAATCTTTCTAATGAGCATAACTAAGTTGCGAGCATATAAAACTTAGGAACAATTCCTTCACAAATTTGTTGTAAATTTCGAAAGCTTCCAACCAAACTTAGTTTTTTTAGTGTTCAGGGGATTTTATTTTGTAATTTAAGTTTTTTTAGTTTTAAGTGAAGAATAGTTTATCATTATTTTTGTATTATTCGAAAAGTTGAAAATTTTCAGAATCGCTGTTTTATTGGAGCCGCATATTTTTGTTATATCAACAAATATAACTGAATTTCTTTACCAACAACTCTCAATTTTTCCATGAACCATAAAAAAAAGTAATTTAAATGACTCTTAGACTTTATACCAGTGATGTGCGTTCGCTGGTAGTACCTGTGGATTAGATTTGTCAACGAGCCGAAATTTCTAAGGTCGGCTGTTTTAAATTTTGTGTAGTTCGGCTCGGCTTGGCTCACCAAATNAGATCATCTGATAGCAGGGTGTGAGAAGTTGGCGCAGAATGAGTATAAGTTCAACCATGACAAGGTGGGAAGAATGGTCCACTGGAAGTTTGTGCAGGCAGCATGGGTTAGAAGCAGGAGACAAGTGGTATGAGCACAAGNAAAAGTAATTTAAATGACTCTTAGACTTTATACCAGTGATGTGCGTTCGCTGGTAGTACCTGTGGATTAGATTTGTCAACGAGCCGAAATTTCTAAGGTCGGCTGTTTTAAATTTTGTGTAGTTCGGCTCGGCTTGGCTCACCAAATTAAATCTCTCAATGAGACTCGTTTTAACTCGATATTTTTTTAAAAATATTGCGCTCAAAGTATTTTTTACATAGCTCTTCCTATTATTTAATTAACATTTCTTAAATAAGATTATACGAAGCCATACTGACTGCAAACAATATGAAAAATTTCCATAATCAAATTAGCAACCAGAACTATAAACTTGCTTTGCCTAAAATAGGCTCGTTTTGAGCTCGTTGTATATCAAATAGTGTGCTCAAGCTCGGCTCAGCTCGGCTCGTCTCGTTAGAAGCTCAGAAGCTCGACTTTTTGACAAGTCTGCTGCTGATATCATCTTCACGAGTAGGGGCGAGTACGAATTAGGATTAAAAAATTAACCCTATGGAAACTTGATTAGCAATTTATCTTTAAACACCTAAAACGGTTGATGTTGAGGTGCTTTATTATTGTTATAATATTTTCTTCCTTTACGTCTCAATGCTTTTCAAAATACGACAATCAGTAACGGTGAACGCAAGCGGTTCTGTCCGTATTAACTTAATATGAAGATGAGCTTTCGATTCTGGAGACTGAAAAAATTGAATTTAATGTCTACAAGCTTTTATATTTTCTTCAACATAAAATATTGATACTATGGTTAATGTGAAATATAAAACAGCGCTATTTAGAGTAAAGGGAACAGAGGCAAATCCAGAATTTTTTGGTGGGCGATACTAAACTGAATTTCATTAATATTTTATTGCCTTGCATGTTTATTTAAAATTTAAAATTTAATTTATGATGTACTTATGCAGAATTAACATCATTTTTGTTACTTGAATTTTTATATTTTTTATTTGTCTACTGTAGCATATTTATAATTTTTCGATTACTAAGTGCATGCTTAGGATTAACATGTTTCGTAATCCAGTGATTAACAAGCTTTCCTTAATGTCTAAGTTTTCAAATTTCAGGCTTTGTATGCCTACGGTGCGACAGCCCCTGACTTTGCGCCCGCGCGCCTCGACTGGTCTCACACGTTTGTCAAGATATTGCAAGGTGGTTGTTGTTGCATGGACATTAGATCGTCTCATTATCTCAAAACTAAAGATGGAAGCAATTCGAATGTTTTTGCAAAAATCGGTTTTCTCATTGAAGAAAAGTTCTTATTGCATGTACTTCAGGCACAAGAATGTTTTAGCTCAAATCTTCATGATTGCATGAACGGGTTCATGGTTCACTTAAAAGTTTTCAATATTTCTCAACTGGCTTGGACCAAATTGTTCAAAATGCGGACAAATCGATTTGTTATGTAAAAGTAACACTGGTGGAAATAGGGTTAAAACTATTGATTCACAACATAGAAGGTCTATAAAGTTGAAGGTTATTTCCTCATGAGGGTTTTGTTGAAACTTAAAATTTTATGCGACAAATATTTGATTTAAAAACTTAGTACCTGTTAGTTTTTTGTTGACATAGGAACTACAACATATTCCATAGAAAATTTTTTAAATGCATTTAAAAATAATTATTTCAAAAATAAAAAATTTCTTATTCTTTGTGAAATTTACAAAGGGCTACAATTTACGTAGCAATGGTAAGATAATTTTTTTTAAGTTAGAAAACATTTTAGAATATTTGTTTGACCAAAATCATGTCAGTAATCTCATGATTCTTAGAAAATTAGTATTTTGAAAATTGAATGATTGCTAATTTGTATGTAAGAATGAAGCCCTATTCTTTAGAGTGACTCTAACATTACTGAATAACTAATACAAGTATCATTTAAGCTTGGGAAATTTAAAATAAACATTTCTTAATGAAATGCTATAAAATTGTCAAAATTTGTAAATTTATGTAACGTATTGAATATTTTTTAAAAATTTGCAATGAGATAGCAGTTATAATCTATTTCAGAAATATTTAGCTGGTTGGGGAAGAGGGAATTAGTACCAACATTGACTACCTCTCTTTTAGTCTTAAATTGCTGCAAACCCCAATACAATTAAAGGAAATTTGCTGTTAAATGACAACATCAAGAAATTCTAGTCCTACGTGGCAATATACAATTGATTTTTAGTTTTGAATAGTTTTTGTTAACTATGTTATAGCTTAATGTAATTAATATATTTATGGGTAAAGGTATCAGAAATACTTAACTTGCACTGCAACCTGGTGGTAAAATTTAGATACAAAACATTCACTTTCAGAATTTTAGTCACTCACGATAAAGTACCAAAAAAACGAATACAATGCAATAAAAACACATGTTAGTTTTTCACTAATGGTTGATAGTTTTAAATATACATACATTCTTTGAAATATGAAATAAATATGAAATTCTAAAAGTTCATTCGTGTATATATATATATAGTGTATATATATACATATATACATATATATATATATATATATATATATATATATGTTTAAATGTTTCCTTAATGCACAAAAAATAATTGTAGGTTAGCGAGTATTTATAATTTACTATTTAATATTTCAATCGCCCTACATTGCTATGGAAACGTCAAATATAAAAAGAGGAAGGCAATAAATTCTTACGGCTATGTATGCTTTCGCTTCTTCTGAACAATGTAGGAAAACCGCATTTTTGTTCTTCTTTAAATTATTAATGTGCTAGACAATCTATGCGCGTAATCTTTTCATTGGCCAGTCAGCAAATATATGAAAAAATGCTTTTACTGGTGTTTTTGTTTTTCCAATAATTCAAATTACCAATTCTATTTTCTGGATTTAAATTATGGCAAAAGCTTTAATTGTTGTATATATTCTATTACTACTACGCATCATTCTTAAATGCGCTACTGGTAATGGATGCAAACTGCACTTTTTTAATTTACCAAAGCAGGCTAAGCATGCACTAATATATATATATATATATATATATATATATATATATATATATATTTATATATATGGTGACAAAATTTCCTTGTTGTAGTCTAGATATATAAGGATTGTATATAAAAATAACATTAAATATATATTGGACTCCGGATTTTATTTTCAATAAAAAAATTAAATATTTAAGAAATGATTAATTAAAATCATTGCTTATATATTATTCAGTGTTAAGTTCGGCACTGATTCAAAGGCTTTTCATGTCAAGATATATAATGCTATCAAAATTTTATAAGAGATTTGAATTTGATCTTCCAAATTTAATGAATCAATATGTTTTTCCCAAGCATCTAATCCGATTGATGAAATTTTCATTGAATACATGTGATTCATCATTTATGGTAAATTAAATTTCTAAGAAAAATCATGATTGTTAAATGATCTAGAATTTGAAAAACACTAACTCTGTTATCAAACTAGACAATTGCAATGCCTTGTCGTCAACTTAACCGGAATAATTAATGAATAGCTTAAAAAATTTCATATTATCTTTCTAGAGAAATTGGAAAACACAAAAATGGAATTCGATGCAGCATGAAATGATTTACTTAATGTGTGAGAAGCAGCATTTGTTGCTATCGCATCAATCAAAACATTGTTAGAAGAGCAACTCTTCAAAAAGTTTGAAAAAGAAATATTTTTTCATCAAATTTGCAGTGGGAATTAACAATTTTTATCAAAACACTTTATCTAATTTATTCTTAGTTAGAATGCTTTAACTTTCCGAACAGTACCAGAGAAACCTAACATTGTTATAGTATCAACGCGTATAAATAGAAATACAGAAAAAATTTTCAATGAATTTGTAAATAGTCAATAATAAAATACTTATTACAATGTATGAATTGGTTCAATTTTAAATTAGAAGGAGTGCTAAATAAGTTGTTCATCCTTGTGAGCTCACCATTTGATCTTAAAAAGACGCCTGGGAGCGTTCTTTAAATCATATGTTCTAATCAATGTAACAATTGCACATTAGCCTCTTTAATCAAGTCTCTCTACTTGTCGTCCTCAATTTTTCCATTATCTTCCGTAGGTATGTCGTCTTCATATCAGTGTACTATTGCTGACTTAATACTCTATCAAATGCCTCCAATTATGTACTATCTCTGTCATTGGAATTAAGCTAACTGCACAAATTATGTGTGTTAAGTTATCACCCTGAATACCCTATACCTAAATCTGTGAACATGTAAGTTTTTCATTAGGAACCCACTCCCTTTGACAAAACTGTGTTCAGTACTCTCTTACAGTTTGTCATACAACATTGTATGAATTCTGTAGGTCTTATAAACCTTCTTATGAATAAATTCTGGCTTCTCCCTTTTATATTTTCCATAGCTTCTTGATAAATGAGCAACTAATTTTTGAATTCCTTACAATTTATTCTACATTTTTTCTCTCACATCTGGGATAAACTGTTCTTCTCTAGATAGCATGTTATCATCTCTTTCTGATTTCCCTTTCTTAGCTCTCTCTTGCTTTGACCCATATACATATTAAATAATTTATAAGTTAAAGCCTTTTGTAAATAGTATCTTGATTTGTTATGATTATGATTTATTTTGATTTATTTTGCAATTATTTAATTTCTACATTGGTTATACGTTCTAGTGTTTTATTTGATTGTCCCTTGCTTTATATTTACGTTGCAGATTTAAACTTTGATTGCGAAGGGAAATTGTAAATACAATGCAGGTATCGGCGTATTTTGTATAAATACAAGTGATATGTTGTATTAGTTGGCAGAAATTTCATTAGTTTAGCTCAATGCTAGTGTTTTCTTTACTCTTGCTGTGGTTTTATCTTTT
This sequence comes from Hofstenia miamia, assembly GCA_900660155.1. Taxonomy (NCBI): domain Eukaryota; kingdom Metazoa; phylum Xenacoelomorpha; order Acoela; family Hofsteniidae; genus Hofstenia; species Hofstenia miamia. The sequence continues at coordinate 652,792 of CABFPE010000133.1, read as the reverse complement.
TTGCTTTTATATGCAATGGTATTGAGATAGATAATAAAAATTGAGACATGATGTAGGGTAGTACTGTTTATTTTCCTATAGGCAGTACTTAGCTCATGATATAACTTCGGCATGACGCTGTGTGGAATTTGTGGACACAACTCTTATTGGAATCTAAAGATAATAAAAGATAGTTACCGGTATGTTCAATTATTGATCAGTTGATTTGTTGGAATCTGGAGGTTGGCTAGGTATATTTGTTTTTTCTCATCGTTATGAAGCACCCATTTGATGGAGTCAGAGTACCGAATTGTTTTTTTGCCCCTAGCACGCCCGCGTGATTCTACAATAAATTCACATTTTGCGTTAATTATATACTTAAAGTTAGTCAATGATTTATAGATGTTTTTTACCATCTTATAATTTGAATAGTACATGGCCACCTCCTTTCTAAAATAGGCATGGTTACAATTGCTTATGTCCACACGAATTATGAATTTAGACGCTGAAATGAAACTAAGAATAAATTGTCAGTGTTTACAAATGGTCTCGACATTGCGACATTGAGGGTGGTAGTTTTTTAGCCCAATTCTTTTTGGAGATTAAAATGAGCCTTAGATTATTAAGAATTTAAATTTATAACTTATATTTTAACAACTGATTTTTCTTGCAATTCACTTTTTCATCCAGAAGACACTAATATTAGTATACTGAAGATGTGAAATTTACAAATATTTTTTAGTAAAAATTTCAAATTTTTTTCTCACAAGTACTTATTGTTTTGACAAGGTACATTTAACAATGTGACTTATTCTAAGCATTTACTTTGATGTTTTAAAACAATGATTGGGTCGGGTCATTTTGAATATAAAATTTTATGGATAATACTTATTTAAGCAGAAAACATAAGTGATATTGAAAATTGAAATGCAGCAGAGAGCTTTGACAAACCAATTTATTCCGAAATGGCATAGTACAATAAGACAAGGCTTTGGAAAAATGCATAGAGTATATATTAAAGTGAAATATGTTGGGTCTAAATTGTTGGGTTAAAAGTTTTATGTGGGTTGAATGGATTTAATTTTCTGAACAAAGCCGTGATCCAAATGGTATGCATCTTCTTATCCTAAAAAATTAGGTTTTACGCAAAGGGAGCAGTATCAATTTTTAAGGGGACATAAATATATATAAAAAAGGAAAGGTAATGTTAATGGTAAAATTTGGTAGAACTAGTGATTCAGATTTGAAGGAATTTTGTTCTTAAAATATTATTTAACTTTAACCTTTTGAGGAACATAATGAAACTGAAGCTGCTTCAGTAAAAATCGAGTGAGTTGCATTAGTCAAATTGTAACAAGTGCTCTATCAGCAAATTTAAATCTCTGCCAAGTGTATTAGTGAAAAGATAACATCCTAGTGTGAGCATATGGTTTTGCTCAGATTTGTCAACAAGCCTATTAGTAAATTCAGAAATATTTTGCTTTACGTCTAAAATTATTGTATAACAAATTCACAAAAAAGCATTTTAATTAGCATTCAGAGTTAAAATTTTGTTCACAACTTTTATTGATATTCAATTAAAATTTTCAAAACGAATATGTTTGTAATTCTAAATTTGGGCCTGTAAAATGATTTTGTTTACTTACAAAAAAGACAGTAACTATATGCACCTCTAATGGTTGATAATTCATTTTAATGAGTAAATGTTTACTTTGTCATCATGCTTTTGTGAATTGAATTTATCTTCTATTTTGTCAAAAGCAATCATTGCTGTACTGTTTAAATGTGTATGTTATTAATGTTACAGCTCTCAACGCTTGCATTTCATAAACAATGCTTTTCTTCAATGAGCTCTATCAATTGCGTTTCTTTATTGAATGATTTTAGGCATTGGAAAAAATCGATTGCACAATTGCGAATTGCGCAACCCCTTGCAATCAATCGAGTTGATTGCAAGTTTTTGTAATCTCTAATTATTGATTGCAAAAAGTGCAATTATTGCAATTGGTCCATCTGCTGGCGATTCTCACAATACTTGTAGACAGTGCGAATGCGTCAACAAAGGGTGAATCATATTGAGCCGCATGTAATTTCAGACTGCATTGAGTGACATGCTTCGCGCCTTACCACTTGCAACGCTAGGGAGAGACCAAAAGACAGTTGCACGCACTTCAGTATTTCACAATGGAAAATGCGTCTCAATTTAAGTAGAAATGCGAATGCGGGAAAACACTGGTTTCAGCAACCTGTTTAGACACGTGGAAACGCAACATTCGACAAATTCCAAGCAGACTATGTTGAACTTTGGCAAGTAAGTCGAAAAGGAAGCACCTATTTTGACTGGATTAGGTGGGTGTGCTGTGGCATTAAGTCGTTCAGCGGTCAGCTTTGTTGAAGACTAACTTATGCGGGCATATGCAAACTAGAGCTGATTTCTTTGAAAAATTTAAAGAAATATATGGAGCTGCTCTGCAATAAAGTTGAATCTGAAATTAGCGTTTTACTTCGGGGCAAATTCACCTTGGCTGTTGATGGCTGGTCTGCCCAGTCTACCCCCTTCTTAGGGGTGTTAGCTATTATTCCAAACATGGAGACAAGTTTTACCGCTCGAGATCTCCTTGAGTAAATTGAGTATGCTATTACGCTGTACAGGAACACGTCGGTCAACGTCGTCGCATTAATTGCCGACTATTGTAAGACCAACTGGCTAATTTATTACACAAACCATTGATTGGTTGCGCTTCACATCGCAATTTTGCTGTAAGGGAAATTTCCAAACCCAACGAGGCTGTTTTGAAGAAAGTGTTACAAAACTGATGGGTAAGTTGAAAACTCTGAAAAATTCTGGAAAACTTCATACTTTTACTGATTGAAGTTGGAGCCAATCCAAACAAAGATACGAGATGGGCAAGCGATGCAAAAGCACTGAAACGCTTCTTCGAAGTTGAGAAGCATCTTGAACACTTTGACAACCAAATTCTTGAATTTCATGGATGGAAAAAGTGAAACTCAAAAAGCTTAACGAAAAATATTCACTTCTTGACTCTGTAACCCATTCACTTCAACGAGAGTCGATTGATTTAGCTGAATTTCGGTGCCTTTTTGACGAGTGCATTAGCAGATTTCCCGAGAAAAAATAGTTCATTCTACATACTTCGAAAATGCCTTGGTTAAATTTCAAGATGGAAGCGAAAATCTGTTAGATATTTCCGAAAAAAAAGCCGTCAAAATTCTGGAGAAAGAACTGCCAACGTCCTCTCTGAAGGCGGGAACAGAACAAGATTTTGCTGCTTCCCTCCTGAAAAAAACGAAAACTGGAAAAGGCATTGAGTTCAACTTCATCAGCCTATATCAACACGAAGTCTTGCTTGCTGACGTCGAACCTGTTAGAAAGATTCCTTAGTTTTGCCGGATTTGCACTTTCTGACCAGCGCGGGTGGCTACTACCAATCAACTTGGAAATGCAGCTCTTCTTAAGAGTTAACTCTAAACTGTGGTCGAGAGAAACTGTAGTCAAACTGTGCTTAAGATTGCGACTCAATTGCAATGATTGCAATAATTGATTGTAAAGGAGAAAAATTGCAATTTACTCTGTAATCGATTTTTTTCCAATGCTTGATATATTGACCACATGCTTATTAATGAGAAAGTGAATAACTATCCGGAGAAAGAATATTGCAAAAAAATGGATCGTGTGAACTAGAATTGAACTAAATGCAATCTATGCCCACCGGAAATAATGAATTTACAGTATATGTTGCTTATTTAACTATCCTTTCGCTTATAATAACACTCAGAATTTGTTTGAAAAGCTAACAAAGTTCTTTCGCACTCACACTTGAAAATATTTTTTTAGCCTCATTATCTCGCCAAAGTTGTCAACCAGAGTATAGTCAATTTAGCTTTGAAAACTTTGTTAACAATAAAGTTTTTTTTTTCCTTCACACTTTCAACTTGTGTTGACAACCTCATTAAATTCGGAAAAAATTGTGAACAAAGTTGTAGTTCTGAACGCTACTTATGCACAGAGGCGTATTTAGGGGGCCCTTGCGCTTGCCCCCCCCCCCC
>CABFPE010000133.1:621609-648608 GCA_900660155.1 Hofstenia miamia | reverse complement strand
GCCCTTGCGCTTGCCCCCCTCCCCCTCTTTGGGGAAGCCAATTTCAACTTATTCTCATACGATTTGATCGATATATTGATGAACAGTCTTTTTGTTTTGCAAAAAAGTAGTATTTCATGTTATTCTTATTATATATGCACGGGCGAGCACGACATTATGCTAAGATGGTGAAAAAATACCTAGGCCTACATGTCTCGGAATATATATATATATATATATATATATATATAAATACTTTTATATAGTGAAATTTTTAATGTCATTTCTGTGTTTGATAAATAATATTCTAGAAATTATTATGCGTGTTCATACCTGAGATGGAACCGGCTACCGGCCTGCAGCTCCTTTTAAATTTCATGAAAGGCCGGTAAGTTTACCGACCAAATATTATAAAAAAATTCTTGCTTTATCTTATAAGCAGGGAAAATGTATCTTAATTTGTGAGGAATTCCTATGAAATCTAAACTTCGAAAAAATTTTATAGTTTGAGCAATCTACAGTATTGCAATTAGAATAGTAACTATTTTACTTTTACATAAATTTTGCTATAAACAGAGTTGTTCTGGATTTGAAAGAGTAATTTTACTTCAGTTTTTATTGAACTTACAAATAATATTAACCCTAAGTGATCCAGTGCCAGTGGTTCTCTAACCTTAAACAGCCTAGCGTCCGTTTTAAATGACAAACCGTTTTCCACATTTACTAAGAATTTTCTCCAAGCCTATTTCCAAATTTGAAAATTTTGAGGCGTGTGTATGTCTATTGGGTAACATACATTAATGCGATATTGAAAATTTCTATTAAAGCTTATTGCTGTGGCAGAGATTATTGAATAGATTAACAAGTTTTCTTAGAAATTTTCGAATTTTTGAAAAAGATTTAAATTCTTTCCACACCTAGTGTTAATGTATTTAAAAGGTTTTGAGCCCTGGAGGCAACAAAGAACTTTGACTGTTTCTTAATATGTGCAAAGATATTCCAAACCCATTGAGGCATGGCGTGCGCAAAGTCAGAGGTCGCGGGGTTGAAGGCCTCGATTGGACAGTTAGCGCGTGGATCAATAGTGAAAAAGAAGGAGGAGACTTCTCTATCATGTGATGCTTTCAGATTGAGCACCCCATTAATAGTTTTTGAGCTATAAGTGTTTAAAAAATTTTTATAGGGTCATGAAAATTTTTTAAAAATCACCAAGCTATTTAAGGTTAAAGGAGCAAAGTTTAATTTTTAATATCCCACTACAACATTTTTAATATCGTATATAAATATTTATTTGATAGATGATATATCATTAGTAATCGCACAACACAGACTTGTCAACGAGACGAGCCAAGTCGAGTTTGATAAGAGAATTTGATATACAACCAGCCCAAAACGAGCCTTTATTAAGCCGAGCCAATTTGCTTATGCTGATTTTTCTTATTTTTTTATTCAATATACCTTTTTTATAATCATATTTTAAAATGTTTATTAAATAATTAGGAAGAGCTATTTAAAAATTTCTGAGAATGCAGTATTTTTTGAAAAAATATCGACCTAAAACAAGCCTCATTGAACGGTACTATGTGGCGAGCAGAGCCGAAAATACCAAAAGTAAAACGAGCCGAGCCGAACTTAAAAATGTCGGCGCGTTGACAAGTCTGGCACAACATAATTGCAAGAGTTTAACTATTGGCGGGAACATAATTCAGTGTATTAATATACGCAAGCCATTGTTACACATACGTTCATTTTCCTAATTTTATATTTTAACGCTCATTTCGTATTTTCAAGGTAAGTAATTTTTTATAATACTTTTCGGATGCACGTATATCATATTATATCATCAAAATTTTGCAAACACTTATAGTTTTAATGTTTCTCCAACGTTTAAAGGACCATCAGTGGGTAAAGCAATCAACAATTAACACTGAAACTGTATCATATGCAGACAATTGTACAACAACCGATTTAGGAAAGATATGACCTCTCTTTCAATGGGAAAATTACTCCAACTTATCAATTTAAACGAAGAAGGCACCCCTACCCTGTTGATGAACTACTAGATCTTGTTCTTCAGAGACTTATGAGGATTTGAGTCTTGGTGATTTGCTTTATAAAGTGATGAATCAGAAGACGGTGGAATTATTTTATTTCCGAATCGACAACGACAGGACAGGGTCACAAAAGTTAATAATGAATTGGAGTACCACATTTTAAATAGGATGATCGTCAACTCTTAGTTTATTATCGGGACCCCAAATCTTTAAATCTCTCAAAGAAATCAATTAAAAAGCTCTAGGATTTCAAAGCAGACATTGCATATTGCCTTAGATACAAAAATAAAATAATCCGAAGAAGCAGGGGTTCATCAATTGAACCAAAAATTCGAGCAAAAAAGAAACGTGGGCCTTCTGCACCAATACCACTCGCGATTCAAAAGAGAGATGCAAGTGCCCTGGATGTAAGAGCAGACCAAATACGTTTTGCATCAAGTTCAATGTTGCTTTGTATGTCATGGAAAAGTCTTGTTTTTACAATTTTCATGTTGAATAAAAGTTTTGATTATATTTTTATATATATTCTTTAATAAAAAAAATTTTTCGGAAGGGATACCCATTAAGGGACCAAACCCAAATGTGGGTAGATACTGGAGTAACATAAATTGTAGTTTAGTGAAGTGATTTCTAGACATGACACTAACCATTCAATGTAAAAGAGCATTCATTGCTCAGTTATTTGCATGACTGGGTCATTTGGGGTTAACAGAAGCTGTTTATAATACTGAAAGGGTAATCTATAAGATTTATACATGAAATTTGAGAGACCTCATACAAATAAAGCAACTTGAGCCCTTGTATCTTTCTAATATTGGAAGGAACACTCAAAATAAATTTGAGGGATGCAAAGATATTTAAACACAAATGTCAGTTAACACATCCTACTAAAGTAGCAATTATGTTTAGTTTCTCACTTTAAAAGCTATTACAGCATGACAGTTAAACAAAAAACAAACATCTTTTGATAGAATTTACATCAAATACATTGTCTAAGTTCCGCTTTGCCTCATATAGCTTAAAATTAAAAATAATTCAATCATGGATTTTGTCATAAAGCTTATTCACCCAAAATAAATTAGTCAAAAACATTTCGTCACTAGATGGCGTTCGATATAACAGACATTCTACACATGAAAAACAGCAATGATGTCCCATTGTGACATCATGTGGCCACTATCTTAATACTCAAATCCTATCCTTCTCTAGTTGTTATGAAAATATTTTAGCGCTAGAATTTCAAATATCATTTACAAAATGGTAAAGAGGACTAAGTACAAAAATCTCAAAAATATCCTCATGTTCCTTTATACAAATGGTTTTGCTTCAGCAAACTAGTAAATAGGGATGAGCATTTTGGATGATTGGAATTGGTTTCTTAAGGAGCTTATCCGGATTTGCAATAAAAGCATAATTCAGATATTAAAATGAAATGGCCACAATAATAAATCTAACATAGTGTGTATGATGTAGATGTGATAATTTCAAAAATTAAACTAAAAATATCTTGTTACATTATTCTTAGTAAAATGCTAATCTTACTATGTTACTATGTATATAATAAATTTAAGTTAACTTAAATAAAACACTTTTCAAAACTTTTTTATTTTCTTTCAAATATCTTTTATTCAATCATTCCCAATTCACATGTATACTAAGCTAATACTTCCGAACATCAGTCATAATTATAGATGGGGAGTTTCCATGTCTAAAAGGTCACGAAATTATACTTTAATATTTTAAAATAATTTAATGAATTGCAGCTGTAATGCTACATTAATCTACATAAGCCAGACTCATTCATCATTGATAGTGTGTTGTTTTTGAAAGGTTTTGTACAAAATTATGTAGAATTTACACAAAACGAACATCCTAGCTTTACAGGTAAATACTTGACAAAATTTTCATATAGTTATAGTAACATATATACATTAGTATTCTTGTCAAATTAAATACTTACTTTCTCTTAATATTCCAGACACTTCTGCGTACAAAGCTAAATACATGAATATAATTTTTCTTGTTTGAAATATTAATATCTTGAGATGTTCTCATGTCATCCCTTGTAGTAGAAATTGTCATATTCTTAAATTCAAGATTTTATAGATGTGATAATCTTCACTTGGAGATTTTTACCATATATTGCTATAAAAAATAGGTCTCAAGTATACATATAATAGTTTGCACTAATACAATTGTCTTTTGCAAGTCAATGACCAAAATAAATGTCAAGAAATGCATATAGAATATGCTGCTTATAGTAATATACATATACTACTTATCTATTTATACATAAATTACAAAAAATAGTTCATTTTACTTTCATAAACCTATGCATTGCATGTTTTGTAGCGTCTAACAATTAAGTAATCAAATCAATAAGTAGTCAATAAGTTTTCCATTATTCAATTACCATGCACAATAAGATAATTGTACCTTTTGAAAGAAATTCATCTGAAACTTTTTCTAAAGATACATTTTAGTTAAAGAATTTGTGTTTGCTTCACTTACGTTCACTGAAGACTTTATCAATAACGGTTGATATTCTTTCTAAAAAATTGCAGTTAAAAACTTTAATTAAATACATAATTAAAACATCAACTGAATATATAACATGCACTTCTGAAGAATAATGCAAAGAATAATCTATAATTAGGTATTCTAAAAATATTTAATAAAATTTGATGAAAAATATCAAAAAATCTCAGATTATATATATATATATACAAACCTTTCCATAACATATTCTTCATTGTGGACAGAAAATACCACTATATACTGGAAATACTGATTTATGCAATTTTCTTTTGTTTTCCTGATGTTAATATATATGTAAAAAAAGTAAAAAAAGTTAAATGTATTGAACTAGTTTTTTCAGTTCAGTCAGGGATTGCAAAATTGTAATGCCTTTACCACAGTGGTAATAGCGTTAAAAAAATATTATAATATAGTAAATTATATAAATTAACATGATTATTATATCAAATACTGAGAATGAGATCATATAATCTATTAATTTTGAAATATCAAATTTTTTTCTCTATCACGCTGTTTTGATAACCTTGCAAACTTCTTTATCTTTCCGTAGACTTCAATAAACTGTAGCTATAGTTATAGAACAATGGCTAAGATAAAAAGCATGTTCATGAATCATGAATTTCTATAACTGAACTAGAGCAATTGATCATTTAGCCGCAAGATTTGGTCGATTTCACTCAATCATTTATAAAATGCGCTCTTCAATTAGTGAAATCGGTTAAATGTTTCTATTATTTATTCATTTGTTCCAGTCCAGTTAGTGCTGTAGAAGATCAGGCGTGAATACATCATTCTCATTTGCAGTTGCTTGTTTTTCACAATTTTGTGATTATTAATATATTTTTATAATCGTGTAATCAAAGCTTTGTTATTCTCAAGTTCACGGAAGTTCAATTCTCTTCAAAAAAATTTCACATTAGGTAGTTGAAAGGCATCATGTATCGGCAAACCGAGTATCTTCAATAGAATATTGATAGGGGGGAAGTTGATTGCAAAGGTAAATCTTTATTTGTAGTTTGCATTGGAAGAATTATCATTACATCATTTCCATACATCAACCGAAGCAGAACATAAGCAATATCGCGTAATCATTTCGACTAGATTAACATAGGCCCTAAATTTGTATTAAATCGCATTTATTAATTTTTCTGATGCAGACCCGTCCACTTAATAGTTTATGAATTTTCCGCAAGATACTGGTAGACAACATTAAACAGTTTTATTATGAACGTTTTGTCAATTCATTTTGAAAAACCTCAGGCAACATTATTGCATGGATCTCCATCCTGTAAATATTCAAAAAGCATGTCGAGTATCATAAAATAATATTGTTAGCCTGATCATTTGAACAGCAGAAAGTCGTTATGCCTGAGTAGTTTATTTACAATGTGAAAAGCTAAATATTTGTAAATAATTAATGCTTTAATTAAATATTGGGTCTACAATGTGGAATATTTATTCATCTTATGAAATTTAATCAATCACACACCGAAGAATAAATATTTTTAAAATTTCTGCAAAGTAGAATAGAAATAGCATAAACTTTTTGTAGCAGTATTTTTAGGGCTGTGGGTGAAATCGCATTTATTAGATTAGGACAAATGTTTCAAGAAATGATACCTATATTGTATAAGACATCATATGGTACATGTTTTATAGAGCCTCAAATAATATTAAATGTAAATCGGTCTTTTAGACTGTTTAGTAGTAAATGTGTTTTAATCAAATTATATGGAAATTGAGGAGGATTGAATTGTGCGGAGAACATTATAACATCTGTTGAAATCTCACTTTTATGTACAAAATTCATTTAAACTTTTCACAGATGGACAAATATAATTATGCACAATAATCCAAAATATATGTTAACCAAATTGTGAAATGATACTAATTATAATGAAATGATTTTCCTGTTTAGTTGCAAGAGGTGGGCACCACCGTCAGCCGACTACTATTGGCGTTGCCGACCCGATAAGGTCGGCGGCGGGCAGCCGGCTGAGTGACATCTATAGAACTGGATTAGACTGCATAATCTTCCACATAGAAACCCTATAGGACCTATAGCCCTGTAGAAACCGTAAGTGATGCAAGCATTATTGTGAAACTATCTATCTGATAAACGGTTCATCATGCGCATACAGGCAACCTGATTAATTAAGACATAACCTAGTCAATGTTAAATGTCACTACCACATCAAGGGCATTAAATGTGGTTTCCTTTTTTAGACACATTTCGTTTGTTTTGATATACTTTTAGTTATCAATCGGCTCAGTTGTAAAATGGGTCATCTGCGAAGGCGGCTCAGCCGGCTGGTGCCCATCTCTACTAGCTGCTTAAAACGATTTCTTGGGATTACATAAATTCATTTTAGATATAGCTCCTTAATGATATTCTAGACACTGTTCAGGGCGTACACAAACTTTTGCAGGAAGGGTTTGATAGAAACAAATTTATTCCAATTGAATAATTTATTTCAAAAACTTCGACTGCATTTATTAAACTTCTCAAAGTAATAAAAATCCTTAAGAAATTTTTTATTGCATTCCAATTTAGATTTTAATGTTAGTGTAGAAAATAATAGTTTCACGTGATTGATTTTTTTTCATTGTATTTTTTCTGAAATGACTTTATTTTGTATATTTCGAATTTAGGTTTCATTGACTATTCTACAAGTAAAGAAAATTTTTTACTATTTATGGCTAAATAATTCGCCTTTACAAATCATAGCAAAGAAAGGATTACTTAATTGAAGAAACCAATAAATCACAGTGATTATTGACGTAGATTGAATCAATGAGTGCAACTTTAATAAAAGGAAAAGGTGCATTACATTATAGGTCTTTGCATATTTTAGATTTAAAAGAATTTTTTTCAAGAAACCAATAAGCCAGTTATTTTATGGACGTAGATTGAATTAATGAATACGATTTTGTAAAATGAAAAGATATTATATTATATTCGCTTTGCTAATGATTTTATTGCTGCGCACACAGGAAAAATCTTTTACGAAAGATATAATTTGATACGGAAGTCAATATAAAAATAATAGAAGATTGAGCCATGGGTTCGATCGAAACCATTATACCCCCCGTGTATGCTCTTGCTGTCTATCTTTAATCACATCAAGAATCTCAGAGTTTAATTTTACTTTTCTCTGGCAACCCTATTGTGGCTTCTAAGCCTCCGTGTATCATACCAACATTGGAGGACAATTACAAGGGTACATGCAAAGTGGACGTCGGAAAATACTGTTAAACTGCCTATCGTCCAAACCGTTTTTCTACATTTACAAAGAATTTCTCAAAGACATGGGCAGGTCTATTGGTGAATATGCTTTAGCACTAGAAACGCAGCAATATGTCAAAATGACCTATAAGCATTTTGATTGCTTCATTATTCATTCAGATAAAGCACTGGAAGGTACATATACTTCCAATAATGTTGATAATCCCATTGAATTTGTTGTTTGTAGAAATTTTGTTTCTATTCCATAGTTTTCGCATTTGAAACATTTATTTTCAAGGAGTAATCGCTGTTCTAGTGTTAATTCAATCTTGAACATTTCTATTAAAGCGTATTGCTGTGAATGAAGTTATTCAAAATCCTCGAATTTTTGAAAAAAGATTTAAATTCTCTCCATACCTAATCTTCATGTATTTATAGTTTTGAGCCCATGAAAGGAACAAAGAACTTGATGTTTCTTAATGTGTGCAAAGATATTGAAACCTATTGAGGCCTTCCCTGGGCAAAGTCAGAGCTGAAAAATCTTCAAAAACTCCATTTTGAATTCAACGTGCCAATATTATTAGGTTTGATTAAATTAATTTATCTTTGTTGTGCAAGAAACTTGAGCGATTGCAAAGGAGGGTTACCATTCACCCCTGGATCGGCCAGTGAAGTTTCACCCTAATTCTACTGAGATTCTACTGGTTTCTATAAATAATTTTTAAACGCTCATGAACTAATGAAGATATTTAGAATTTGAATATACCACAAGATAAAGAATTGTCTCCTCTTTCTTTTTCGACTTAATTTTGCGACCTGGCTCGCCTTCGCGCAATCAAATGGAACGACAACCTGGGTAGTTGTTGTACCCATTGAAATTAGACCACCTCATTATTTGAACACCATTTATGGAAACAATTTGAATATTATCACAAAAATCGTATTTCTCACTGCAATAGAATTCTTATATGCATGTAAATAAGGCTCAAGAATAAATTTTAGCCCAATTCTTCATCATTGTATGAACGGCCCCGCCCCATAGCTGTATTCATGCAAAAGGCTTCTAATATTTCTTAAAACACTTGATTAAAATTGTTCAAAAATATGGCATCCCTAATTACGTAAGGAGACCTATTCTTAGGGAGACGACTACGGGCGGAAGATATTAACGAACTCTAGAACTGTCCTGAAACTGTTCTTTATTTACAACAAATACGTTTGCTTATATACAAATTAATATTAACATTTGTACAATTTACATGCTAAGCCGAAAATATTAGGCCTGGCCGATAAAAATAACCAGTATCGATATTACAATTGAAAGTAGAAATAGGGTTAATGTAAACCATGGTTTAGAAAATCGCAATTCGACTTTATTTAGCATTTCTATACTAATGACTGCCAAAAAAGTTGCAATTGAGTAATTTCTGGAACAACTTGAATCAATTAGTTATTGCAATAATCAGCAAACTACTTACGCTTGAGCAAATCTTTTGGGTCTGAAATTCCATCTAAAAAAGCAGTTAAATATGTGAAATTACATTAATTGATGGTTTCTATATAATTTTTAATAAGCATTAAATACATCTAATTTATCGTCGTTGAAAATAAGCAAATGGTGGGACGTGCGACGTCTTGACACTAGAAAATCACAATTGGTCGAAATGACCATTAAGATTTTTCATTATTCATTCAGCAAAAACACTGGCAGTTATATATACCTTCAATAATGTTGATAATCTCATTGAATTTACTATTTGTAGAAATTTTGTTCTATTAAATAATTTTCGCATTTGAAATATCTGATGTAAATTTATTTTCAATATGCAGTCGCTGTTATAGTATTAAGTCACATACTTACTGATGCGAAGTATTCTTTCAATGTGCTTCATTTCTAAAGAAACAAAATTACAAAACATATCTTCAAAATTGCTTAGCAAAGAATGTAAGCACACTTAGGATTTTTGGAAATTTAAAGCTGCAAAAAACGGTCATTATTTTTTAAGCCATTTGGAAAATTTGGTTATCCTGATATTTAAAGACATCTATGAGTATGTGTGCTTCCCTGTTATTGTACACAATTGTGAAAAAAATTATTCCCCTTTGAAGTACATGAAACTATTAGCTTTTTTTCAATGGAAAATCCGATTTTTTCAAAAACACTCAATTTATTCCCATACCTAGTGTTCAGAAAATAAAGTGATCTAAGGCCAATGGCAGCAGCAATTAGCCTTAAATATTTTGTTTTATGTAAATAAACCACCCAAGTTCTGCTCAGACCCGCAATATACTAAGTCAGAAGTCGTTCGCAACTTTTTATGAATTTAGAATGAAAATGAAATAGAAGAAATTCCTTATCCAGTAGTTTTTTCAGATTTTAGATATTTTCATTATTTAGTAAGTTATGAGCGTTTAAAAATTTTGTATAGAAGCCTTCACAAATTGTAAGTAATCCTTCAGTAATTTACGTTAAGCATTTCAAAATCCTCACCCCCAGTGAAGTTATTATTTGGAAATCCTCCTCTTTTTCCTAGGTTCATGCATTACAATAGTCTCAGAAACCATGTACTTACGCAATACAATAATATTCGTAATTTCTTCAACTGTTCTTTCTAAACATTGAAAATTATGTAACCATAGCTACGCACCCGATTATATATGTATTCAGTTCTAATTTAATATGTCACTAATTGCTTTAGAGGTATTACAACATGCGTGAAAGCATTTAGTTGATCATATCTTGTAATTATTGCTGTATCTAAACGAAATGTCTTAATGCTAATATAAAATATTGTACCTGATCTCTGCTTCTTTTTCCCAAGCAAAATAACTAAAGTAAATGCTAAATTTATTATTTATTATTAGACACCACATTTACCTAATATTTTATTCATAATTTATCATGGTAACAATGATACAAATCTTTGTAAATGTAACTAATACACTATAAATTTTATCTACAAGATATTACGTTCACTAATTATAATTATTTAAGCAAATGTTGAAGTTCCATAGCTTCTGATATCAGATATTGTCATGCTGCTTTAAATAATAATCTTTTTACGGAAATTTATATGCAAAGGTGTTTGTTTAAATTGTGATGAAGATTTCAACAGCACAATTACTAAGTAAATGTTAAAAAGTTTATCTAAAAAGAAATTGAATATACGCATTATGTCTAGAATTGTAAGAACGCATTATGTTATCTTGCATCATAATGAGGACAAATATCATAATTAAAATAGACCATTTTCGAAATTTTAGTGCCATTACGTTCAATTTGCAAAGTCATTAAATAAATTCAAAGTAATTGCCGGTATAATGTTTATAAATATATTGATGGAAGTATTTTATTCAGAAAATACAATTTTCTCGTTACTGGTTTTATATTTTATCTTGCAAATAATAACATTGTTAATATATGATGGAAAATTTTTAATTATATTATAAACTATGTCATATGATATTAATAAAATTTTAAACTTACATAGATAGATAGCTGGTGCAATGCATCCAAATAGTATCAAAGGAACTACTAAAAAGCCATATTAACGAATTGAAATTAGTTTAATGTGCTTAAGCGCAATACATTTGTGATGTGCGAGAACGAGTACTTCTCGCGGGTAGCCGCTTTTACCCGTCTATGTCCACGGATATCGACAGGTGGAAATAATTATTATCGGGTATGAGGTATACGGGTACATTTTTCATTCTACATGTATATACTAGGAGTTTTTGATCGATGTCTATACAATTCATAAACGTTCATAGCTCACTAATAACAAAGAGAGGTCAATCTGAAAATACCACTGTATAGGGAATAGCTTCTTTTTTATTTTCATCTTTTGATCATCACGGCCGATCACCGATCAATCAGTGATCTATTTACATAAAACGCAATAGTTGAAGTTCGTTTTGTTGAACACTAGGTATAGGAAAAATTTGAATATTTCGATATACATCAAATATAAATTTTCACCATAACAAGGAAGATCAATGAGATTTTTTAAAATCATAAATTACAAAAAATGTTGAAATACTAACATAATCTAATGAATGTGAATTATGTTCGAAATGTTGAATTTTTTTAATTGCTTAGTAGCAGAACGAAAATTATATTATCGGGTACGGGTGTACGGGTAATAAAGTATTGTTTGCCTAAGGGTTGTGGCATTAAAAAAGCTCTACTCGCAAATACAGGGTGTTTTTAATAAATGATACATAGTGGAAGACAAGGTTTGGAGTTGGAGTCGTAGTCAGAGCCAAGCAGCAGAGCATTTTCCTCATGGCCGGAGACAGAGCTGGAGCAACGTTAGCAAGCAGAGCAAAACTTGAGCGGCAGCCAAATAATTATAGAAACTCTCCAGTTCCAAAGCTTTTTTAAATGCAATTATTATTAGTTGATTTTTGTTTCACAAATAACTTTGGTGTGTCACTCAATACTCATTCTTTCTGAGCATAAATTTTCTTGGAATTTATATAATAACTTACAAGTGTGCAATATAATTCTTCAGTCCAGTGAAAATGTAATTTGGATTAGCTTGAAAAATCAAATTTCTGAGCACTTAGTTCTTATATTATTTTCCACTATGATGCTGTAATAACATTATTGTTGCATTTTGCGGCCCCATTTCCGGCAGAGTGGAAAATTGACATCAGAAAAAGAATCCAACTCAATATTTTACCGCCCGCAAAACACTACATTATTGGCTTTTTTATAAAACATAAATATGGTACTTCTCTATATTCCATAATGCCATAAATAAATTTGAGAAAGCCGCTACATAAAACTTAACGCTATTTGATATGCCATAAGATTGAAAGGGATGAGAGAATTTGAATAGGGAGTATTACATCACGGGACCTTCTTTTATGCACCTTATAGCTCTACATTTAAATAATGAAAGCTCACATCAAATTAATGAATTAAAATTTTATATACTTACTGAAAATAAAGTAGCATAGGCCATTGCTTTTTCCGCAATCTAAAAAAATATTAAGCAGAATCTAGTAGTTCTTAAGTCTAATAAGCACAAATTTAAGATTTAAATATATTCATAAGTATTCCATGATATTTCTATTACTTCAAAAAATTCCTCAGAAAAAATCTTCATACATGTTTACAGATGTCAAGTGCAAATCTCATCTTTATCAATGATATCGATACTACATGCAATAACTGAATTGTATTGAGAACACGAATACTTTGCAATTAGATAGTTACACAAATGTTTTGTAACTTTTTCAAACTTATTTAGTTCCTATGCTAAAAAATTGAAGTCTATCAATTAAAAATACAATAAATTTAAACGAACACTATTATAGCTAGTGTTGATTTGATTGATACTTCAATGCATTAATGATGTGCGTGGGTGTGTGTGTGAAAAATGAATAATGAGTACTTTATCACAAAAAATTGGGAAGAAACATTTGGAATAAGTAGATCCTAAATTTCTGAAGGGGGGGGGCAATTCCTATTCGAGACATATAGGCCTAGATAGTTTGGTTATATATTGCAGTTAAAAATGTACAAATTTAAACAAACGTTTAAATAAATAAAGCAATTGAGTAATTATAAATAGATCTACTTTTTGCATTTAATGTAGAACAAAAAGACTGTTCATTAATATATCGATCAGATCGTATGAGAATGAGTTAAAATTGGCCTGCTTCGAAGGGGCCTAGTCGCAAGCCTCCTCCCCCCCCTCCTAAATACGCCTTTGAAGCTGTACTAAGTTTATTAAAACTGAATATATTTTGAGATAGCTAATAGTGAAACATAGAATTGTTAAGATATCTTACTTAAGCGGAACGCACAAATGCAAGATTGTGATGACGTTATTGGTTCTGATCTAAAGAAAAGAATAAATATAAGCTTTCCAAACGTTTTATTTACTTGGTTCTGTCGCAGAAGTGCTAGCTGATGTTTTGCTTGTAGTAACTTCTAACGTTGTATCTTTTGATTTTGCAGATGCTGTCGATAATGAAGTGGTTGATGTACAAATGTCTATCAGTGTAAATTAGAAAGAATTCATAAGAAAGTTAATATATTTTTTTACAATCTTTTCGAATAAAATTCAAAAATCTAATTTATGAATTATGTAAGTCATTCAAACTTTAAGGCAAATAATTTTTTGAAGATCGTTTTATGCAATATAAAATGTATATTATTAATTGTTAAAATTTCTAAACTGATTTCTGAAAATAGGTGTGTTTGGTTCCAAATCTAAGCCACTGATTATATTTTGAATTTATTTCCCCCATATACAAGACTTAGGACTTCAATCGAACATCATATATTTGCTAAGTTCTTGTGAATTAGACACATTGAATCTGACCTTTTACTTTTTTACTTTATTGGACAAGCTTCTTACATACAACGGCAGATAGATCTGTCTGAAACAAATGGTAAAAATTTATTTATTTATCTATATTTCAAATATTAAATTTTTAAATATATATAAATTAAAACAAGAGCATAAACGGTTACCTAGACAATAGATGTAAAGATAGCGATTCAAAAACCCTTAATGCAAAATTCCATCTTAAATAATCAATTAATTATAAATTAAATATACGGATTTATAGATTTCAACAAGATATTATTAACAAAATTCTTTGATGAATTCGTTAAGTTATAAAATTCCTAATAAATTCTTAGATTTAGGTAAAATAACGCCTATCACTAAAAATTTCTGGCATA
The DNA here is from genome assembly GCA_900660155.1 of Hofstenia miamia. NCBI lineage: Eukaryota > Metazoa > Xenacoelomorpha > Acoela > Hofsteniidae > Hofstenia > Hofstenia miamia. The sequence continues at coordinate 634,108 of CABFPE010000133.1, read as the reverse complement.
TATTTTCGGGTCATTTCAATAGGCATTAATTAATTAAGAAATATTATACCTTGACATTGCTCATTCAAAAACTGCATGATGCGATTACTTCCTAAAACATTAAATTATAATTTTAATTTGTTTAGTAGATTTTTGCTTTTAAAATTAGAAATTTTTAATAGACTTTACGTATATGAATGCATAAACATTAGCAAAGCTTAGTTTTCGATGATTGGAAAATTACTTATGTAAACAAGGACTTTGACGAAGTTTAAAATCTTCGAATTGCTGTATGTAACATTTCAAAATCACATCTTAGGAATAGATCATTGTAAGAAACACTTTAATTTATCATATTAAACTAGCACAACAGTCGAGTTCTCAAATTTTTACAAATGTAGTTTCAAAGAAAAGTTATGTATAAATACTTGAGTAGTTTTAGTACAAACCTAGAGAACATGTTGGTGGACACAATGTGCAATCTAAATGTAGTGGAATTAAAAATAGAATAATAGAAAAAAGTTTTAAATTGAAAGCTTTCAATACCTTAAGTAGGTTGTGATACAATTCAAAATACAGGAAATGAAGTGCTATCAAATTACGTTGTCTAACTTTACTGCTATACATATTTATGTTCAGTCAAGTAATGGTATGAATGGTTCTTAATAATGCCTTAATTCGAAGAAAATTTTCAATATGAATATCAAATTAGGCGATTGAAAAATAATTTCTTTAACTGATTCAAATCACTCAATATATATTTTGTACTTATTTGCAAAAAAATGAGACTCAGAAACACTAAATATTCCCAAAACGAATAGAGATATTAACACACATATTTTTGCTAAAACTAAATGGGTTTCAACCATAGCTTTTAAAGTTGTCTTGTGAACCTCTCTGTAATGAGATATTCAGAAATGCAAAAATTCTGTTTCAAAAATGGAGTATCATTTTCTTGCTATGAGGTATACAGGTCGATGTAGTTTTCTAAATTCTATTTGAATTTAAAACTTAGAAGACTTTATGTTTGTAATTTAATTATGGATAATAATTTAGGAAACTAAGAATAAATTTTATTAATGCATACCGCAATCATCTGGACAATCTGTAATCCCTGATTCGGAAACATTCATTCCTTGTTGTAATTCCAACGTAGCAAATTCGCCATTGCCTGTCCAACATAAGATTTTACTCATTGTAAATGCATATCTTACTACTCTATCTGCGATACTTGAAGTATCAATAGAGAAATTAATGTAACTACATGGATCACAGTCTGGTGTAATTCTTTTGTGACTTAAGTCTACGCCTACTTTAACCAAACCACTGCTGGGGAATTCAAGTGCATCGTTGTCTGGTGAATATTCAACGTATGAAATTTTTTGTCCGCTGCTGCTTGTAAATTGAGGGTTCTTGGTAGAAAAAGGAGCAATTGGGTTAAATAGTCGACAATTAGAAACACAACCAGTGGGTAATTTATTAGTTTTCCATGTTGGTTTAATGAAAAATAGATGACCATATGGACTTTGCTCTGGAAAGTGTTTTTCTTTGACCATATGGACTTTGCTCGAGACAGTGTTTTTCAGGGATGAAATTAGCAATAATGATGAATGTGTCCATTTTTATATCCGCTAACAATACTTGCACCTAAACATTTTACTATTGGATGTAGAAATTAACTATTTAACTGCAATTCTATTGGTTTCTAAATGATTTTTGATGCATTATTTGAAAGATAGAAAGATTTAATATATTTAACTTAAATTTAAAATTTCGCTTTCAAAGATATATTTGAAAAAAAATGACTTTTTGTAATTTGGCATGATGTTTGCAAAATTGGAGTAACAAATGGATTTCCTACTAGCTCGGACCAAATGTTGACTGTCTATCGATTAGCTAAATTGGAAAATAGAATTTTGCCTTGCGGTTGGGTGTGCACAAAATTTGTCATTAAATATCTAATTACAAAATTACAAAGCTGATTTTGAATTTGATTTTGAAAACTAATAGATTTACTCCTTCATTTCAATGTGCTGTGTAGATGCCCCCAACTGCATCTAAACAGTCCGAAGATACTAACAATATAAGGCGCATTGATATGCAGTTGATGCCAGATACTAACATTAAACTTCAAGTCATGAATTGCTAGAAGTTGCACCTAGGTCTACTTTTAATTTAGTCAAATTAAATATAGTGTAATAGCTTAGTAATAAGCTAATCTAGTGTTGTTAATTTCTAATTCATTTTGTCTCAACTGTAGTTTGTTCTCTGAGCCTACATATATAACTTGAAACACAACGTAAATTATTTTGCTATGTTCTTATCGAAAGGGCTATTTTGATACAAGTCTGATGTTTCTGCTTCAGGTCATCAGAATGGTAAGTCATTACTGGTTCCACATTCAAGTAAGTTCACTATAAACCAACCATTAGTAAGCTGGAGTCATAGAAGCAACTAACTTAATTAACACATTGACGTTCATATTATTGCAAATCGGCAGGCCTTGATTACAGTAGGCCTCAGTTCTAGATAGCAAAATACAGAGGTAAAAAGTGTTCAAATTGAATGGGACAGAATGTCATTTATTATTTACATGTTGGTATTTTTAAAGAGCGTCTATCCCTATTACATTATACTAAATCTAAATAAATATTTAAAACAAAGTTGCAAATATTGAAGAAACATTTTAAGTACCGAATAACAATATTTAATAACAATAAGTCAAAAAAATTTTTTACTGCTTAGTGATATGTGATATCTATTGAGTATTCTGTAATATTTGCACGTATTCATGGTTATTAAGTAATCTATCATATGTAATTTAAACATCTTCGAATTCAATGCGATCAGATTCCATTATAATTATAATTAGAATTATAGATTCACACAAACAGTTAATGTTCTTTGATTCATTGTTTGTCTGCTCGTGGTCAGTAGTCACAAACATAACCAAGTTCTGCAAAAATAATTCTTGTAAGATGGGAATATGGAATGATCTCTATTAATATTTTCATTAAAAAATCAGCTCTCCGATAAGTCGATCTTACATTTATTGACTTGGGTCAACCATGGTTCTATTTAGCTTTGTATTAACTAAGAAGAACTATTTTAAATTCAATCTTAATAGTGATTTGATTTGCGATTTCTTTTTCAATTCTGTGGTTTTTAAAGTTGGCCTTCTCAATACAAAATCATTTGAATAATAATCATTTATCATTTCATCATTATTTACTTACTGAACATTTCGTCTCGGTCAGGGCACAATTTATGAATTTCATCACCATTAATAGCCAAAATCTTCACAAGAATGAAAAATATTGCTAGCATCTTTAAGAAATTCCCGTGAACATCAGTACCTATATAGTCAGTTGAATTTAATAGTAGTAAAATTTTAATATGTTGGCATGTATTCCACAGTTTGCTAATTTAATTATTTCATGCTTTCAAACTTTAGGAATATCAACATCATTCATTTTTATAAAAAACTTTTTTTCTACAAAAGTATTTTATTCAAAATGGATATACAGTTATTTTGATATAAATCCATGTGTACATTTTCAAATGAATAACGGTTTTAAATTTATATTGTAATTCTTCACATATTTTTAATTCACAAGCAGTGACTTTTGTACATATGCCATTTCTATTGCTTGCATTACATAAAACATATTTTGAAATCAAATATACAAGTTTTGTATGATGATAAACTGAGTTATAGCGCCGTTTAGTTTCATATCACCTGTAACTGCAGTCTAATGTAAGAAACTTGGTTTACTGTAATTTTGAAAATTGCGGAAATTCTTTTTCAATAGGTAAACTCAAAAGACATAAGTGTTCACCACAATTAATAGACATTGAAATACATATACATTATGGCAAAATCACACATTTTGACCTCATACAAATATTTAGAATATGGAGTTTACTGTTGAAAAATAGCTAAATAGATTTAGTAACTTATGTCAATTACTCTGCTATCCACATTAACAGATTATTCGCTGTTTATGATCTTAGAACTATTTTTTTACAAGTATGATAGCTGTTTTGCTTGATTGGTTCAATAACTTGTGCAATCAGGAGGTCAAATTTTATATAGATTTATATAAATATGCCAATTCTTAGATTAATTCAGATATTTTGTCAAGCAAAGCATTTGACATTCATCTGATATCAAAGATTGTGAAAATTTAGCAATAACTCGTAGATCAAACTATAGCTAACAAACGCGCATTTACGGACTAACTTGTAGAAGAGCCATACCTTACTTTCTAAATTGGGCATAGTGTTGAGAAGGTCAATCATCTGCATTATTATATCACGCCAATCATCATTGAAATAATGGTAAATTATAATTATGTTTCCATTTGACTACTTAACAAGTTAGTGCAAGATTTTGAAAACATTGTTTTTTAGATATTGATGTGGAAACACAATATAAAAATTTTATGTTTTCTCAAAAATTTTTATGGAAGTACAAAGCTAAAATTTTTTATTTTGTTCCAAATCGCAAGACATTCAACTGGTTTACCTAACGAAATAATTAAAAACTTATGATTTGACATTATGAAGTCTATTATGTTCTTACTATTTCAAAAATGCAACAAAGAATTTGTGCCCAATAATTGATCTTCAGAAACATATAACCCGTATGCCATAGGCAGCTAACAAAAGAGCTTCAGAGTAACTATACTTTTATATTGATAGAGTTTAAACATTGCAGTTTAAACTAACACAAAAACAACAGAGGGTTGAAGTCAATGCTAGCACGTTTACCATTTAAATTGATTTTAAATTTGCAATGGAATTTTTTATTATAACCAAAAACAACAAGCATACAAAAATGCTCAGTTTAAATTTAAGTTTCATTTTCAGAAGAAATTGCAAGTTTTAAACATTATTTTTTCAAATATTTAAAAATAACTTTGCCAAATTTTAAGTACTTATGTAGACATTAATTTCCGCGAATAATCATGAATAGATTATTTTGAATTTTCATTCAGCACACATATCTTATAATTTTTTCAAACAGACAATTGTAAAAAAGCTCTTTACAATGAATTTTATATATTTATGAGATCTAAGAAGCAAAATAATGAATAATATTTTACTTGCAAGCATTAGCTCATATAATATTTATGATTAAAAGTAAATCAGATGTCACTAGTGGTCCGCCAGTGGTTCACCGGTGGCTATGAGTGGCTGCAATTGCTAGTAATGCCACTACTTCTCCCCAGTGGTCCACTGGTGGATATGAGTGGCCACCCATGCCACTCATTCCCCACCAGTGGACCACTGGTGGTGGCTACATGGGTAAATTCTTAACAGAATACAATAACAAATTAAAAAAATTATAATAGAAATATTAGTACCGTCAAGTTGAGCAAGAGTATTTTACATAATAGTTACACAAATTGTTAATGTCAAATAAAACTGTTAATTCAATTAAAAATTCAAGAACTTTCCTTTTAAATGTATTGTATTCATCGAAGAATGATATTTTCTTTTTGCAAATTAACATATTTGCAATCCGTGGAGTTCGAATAGTTTCCATCAGAATTCAATTTATTTGTATTCTTTATAGAGAATAGAGGATGACACGAATGCCTTGTTTCATATGGAAATTCAGCGTATGGCACATACATGTCTGGGTTGATATCTATTTTCTCATACAAAATTTTCCACAAAAACAATGAGTCATTGTACGTTCTTTTAAAGCATATTGGAAGAGAATTAAGAGTCAATAAGTAGCAGTGAGGCCTTGAGATCCATTTAAGTACTATGTGTTGAATTTTTTAAGTGTTTTGCATATGCGTTGCTAGCAAACCAACATGGTGGGCAATAGAGCATAACTGACAGCATACCACTTTTGTAAAGATTGAATTTTGTTTTCTGAGTAGTATTAAATGAAATAGTTCGTTGAAATATTGTAATACCTTGAATGACTTTGATAGCTTTATATCTAAGTGTTTATTCCATTTTAGATTATTGTCAATATGAAGTCCAAGAGCACAAATATTTAATGTGCACACTAAATTATTATTGTTCAAAAATAGATTTTTATCAGTGCCCTTAAATGTTATAATTTTAGTTTTGGGTGTATGAAATTCAAGTGAATTTAAATAAGCCCAAGGTTGAAGAGAATTTATATCTTGTTGTAATAATTCAAAGTCAATTGAATTGTATAATTTTAAGTCATAAGCAAATAATAGGTATTCAGAGTGACTGATAGAATTGGAAATATCATTGCTGAATATTAAAAAAAATAGTGGTCCTGACACACTTCCTTGTGGAACTCCAGATGTTACTGGTTTTAGATTTGATAAATTGTTATCAATTCTAACATTTTAAAATCGATTGAATAAATAAAAAGTAAGTAGCTTAATAAATGACTCATCAAAGTTAAATTCAATAAGTTTTTCAACAAGTTTATTATGAGGAACTAAATCAAATGCTTTTCTTATGTCAAAATAGACAGCTGTGGGATGAAGTATTGGAGTCTAAATTTTCATAAATTGTGTCTAGAAAAGTTACTAGATTTGTAATTGTACTTCTTTTAGTCATAAAACCATGTCTAATTTTTTCTCTTATATTGGATATATATAATCAAATAAGATTACTTCAAGAGTTAAAGACATTTTCGGTAGAATGCTTATAATTTGAAAGTTTTTCATCGTACGCTGAAGGATCTGCAGAAGCTATATCTCATTCACTGAAAGCCTTAGTCAATGTAATACTCGTTCTAGTTTAAATAAATGTAACTCGTTTTGTTATAAGTAACAGAAATATAACGCCTGGCAATACTCAAATTATACAAAGCGACAATAGTTAAATACATAAACATTTTAAATTATATATCTTAGCTATTTTTTCTCAACCGCAAAATTTTATTTAAATATATTTACTATTTATTTAAATATATAGCTAAAATATATTTAAACTATGCATTTTAATGTGCATCACTGATGCCAAGCCACTGGAATTGGCCAATCGAATTCCATTCGTTGTTCAATACTCCAATGTCGCAAATTCTCCACGCAAGTCCAAGAGACACAATGAATGTCCAATGATTTATCTTGGTCTACTAATGGAATACCAAGCCATGCAATATAACCTTTTCCAAAAAAATTATTAATGTTTTTTCATTTTTAAGAGTGAAAAATTTTTTTCACAAATATAGCCGAAAATGTTAGGATTATTAAGAATTTTTTTCTTGATGATGTCATAATATTAAAACTAAAAGTAAAAAAATTGCTAAAACCAACCAAATTAGTAAATTTTTGGCAAATACATAGATATTATTTACCCTAATTATAGATGATACATTCCTATCATGCTAAATTGGTCCCCATAAACTTAATAACCACTAGAGGGATCACTCGTTGTACTCTTTGTTCTGCTTCACGATTGGGTGGGTGGTCTTATTACAACAATATGAATATCAGATTCCAATATGATTCCCGTAATAATCAAATAACAACATCGGTTGAGACACTTTATCTACTAGGGCTTACAATTCAATTGAATTTCAAGTTGAATATACGCGTTAATACTGGAGTATTGAAAAAAATGGTCGTTTTGCAACATTTAGAATTTTGAGAGAATGTGTACAAAGCGTCAGCTAGTTATATATCAGACATTAATTGGTAGTTTGTTGTCAAGTTCTCATCTCCCTGACGGATTTCTTAATTGAAAAAATAGAAAAAAGCCAATGAAGCTCACAAAGAATTATTGAATTCCAATTTCCAAAATCTGTGAAAGAAAGCAAACTTAGACTGTCTCAAAATATTTTTTCCAATATTTTGTACAATAATAGTATGTAATGTAATTATATAGTATATTTCATCATATTTTGTAAGTTAAATATTCAAATATACTCTCATTAATATTTACAATTATCATAATTATTCTTTATGACAATGGAAACATGGGATAAGGGTGCAAAGCTATGACAAACTTCTATATGGTTTTTTACAAAAAAACTTGACTCGATGCACAAATTTGAAGACTTTCATTGCAATCCAAATTTTCAAACAATTTTCTCCAAGTCTATTAAAATATTAGCAAATCCTGGAGTATGTACACAAATTACCAATTGTGCTAAAAATTATTCCTGTGTCAGGAGTATTTTACAGTAGTAACTATTTTTCAATAAAAAAATGCATTTTTGAACTAAGATTTCAAATTGTCCCTGCACCTAATGTTCAGCTAATACGGATGTATAAATCTCTAACCTAAAATGTTCTATTTTTTAGGTGTATCACCCAGACTTAAAGTTAAAAGAATAGACAATCGTTCATCCAGTGGTGTTTTCAGATTTAGTTCAGGTTTTAGTTCTTTAGTAAAAGCGCATAAAAATATTTTTTAAAGAAACCACGACTTACTTTAAAAACTGCATGTTGTATACTGTATAGGGTAAGCCTCATTAATGAGACAGAAAAATCAGTATTGGAAACGAAATATATATTTTCATTCAATAAATGTCAAGACATTCAGAGCATAATAAAGATCATGTGCGCTTTTTTCAATTGCATCTACTCAATACCTACTATGATTACAATAGGTCTTGATCTACTCTATGAGATAATTAATTTAATTGAGAAAATGCTTGGCAACAAGCATAAAAATATTCAAAGTTAGAACAAGTCTATTCTTGATGAAAATAACATAATAATTTAGAATGAAATTAGTTATAATTTCGTTCAAGCTTATTTGTTTGGTTTAAGTTTCAACTCATGTTATTCCAAAATTAAGAATTTATTGAAAATAATTTGATTGCTAAGCTTAAGCAAAGAAAAGTAATTTTAAAAAACAAAACTAATTTGAAAAATTACAATTCTAAAATATGAACTGTTTTATGGAAAATTTACCAAGAAAATCTGATAAAAAATATTTTTATCAAATAACTATTTTTTAATTTAGATTGTCAAATGATGAGAAATTTTAATGTTTTTCTAACAAAAGGTAAACAATCAAATTTTACTATTTTACTCGAAAGTATTTTTTGAGTTGTTGGTTCATTAGCTTTTTAAGAGACAGCACATGCTGTAAGAATAATTTATTCATGACTGCTTGACTAATCTTGATCTTATTTACTAATTTGTAGTTAATTGATAATTACAAAGACAGTATTCTCTCTATGTGTTAAATTTTATGGAAGAGTTTGCTTCCCACCTCATTGTCATTGTAAGTATAGACTAGAATTACTTTTGAATTACTAATAGTTAAATTAAAATTATTATGGGGCTTGGTCACTCGTTTGTTAGAATTTAGAGTGAAAAATCAAGATTGAAGTTATGCTTTTTCATATTATACACATATTTACACGTGATTTTAATAATGCAATAATGAGTAATGGTAATAACTAGTAAATAGAAGAATATATGCCCGGTAACATCACCATTGATATTTCCGTTACCATGTAGAACCAATGAATTTCTTAGTTTTGGCGAATTTATATTTCAGCTATGCAAATATTTGGTGCACAACCCCTATAGAAATATAAAATTTATGACATACGTATTTTATAAAGGAACATCTGGTTATGATGTAAATGTTATATACTTTTAAAAGTGATGCTAACTTTTTGAAATTCCTTTACAGAGTAGTTTTGTGCTTATATAGATTAAAGAAAATGAACTTCTCAAAAAAAATTCTGTCTCTTTGGTAAACCTACTAAAGAATCCCATATGCCGTAAAAAATAAATCATTATTGACTGAGTAGAATCCATTTTAACAGCGAAAAGGAAATTCAGTTACTGCCTGGCCAATAGTGTTGAACTGCCATAGGTTAATATAAGAATGTACTTGATGTGGATATCATTTTACTATTAATAATAATATTTTCATTAACATTTTACAAAAGTTCTATACAAAAACTAGTATATTTTTTGGTATTTTTTTGGTACATTTTGACTTTCTTCAATATATTTTCTATTTTATATTTACTAGATGAATGCCCATTGACATTGTACATTTTAAAATGTTTGCTCCTGATTGCAACCATTCAATGGATGCTGAAAGAACAAACTCCTATCTTCAAAAAATTAAAATTTTGTAATAAAAGTAGTTGTCTAATTGAATGTTGTGTTGAATATGAGATTTTATATGACAAAGTCTTAACTTGGACAAGAGAACATACATTTTGAACGTAATAAAACTTACTGAAGTTTTACTTGGAACACAGACTTTGCGATGTTTTTTAATAATACAGCTACTCGGCGTCATCTGGAGTAATGCATTGATGCATTATTACATTAACACATTGACTGCCACAGCCAAATCCTTGATGTGAGCAATAGGCCCAATTTTTTTTAATTTATTTTTTTAATACATTCCACGTCAAAATATCATTGATCGCCTTTTAAAAGTCCACAAATAAAAACATCTGAAATAATTATATGGATACGAGGCAAATTTTGGATATAACATGTATCCCAATATATGGATACATGGCAGTCAATGTGTTAATAATATTCGTCTGATAGAGAGAGAAAGAGAGAGTGAGAGAGAGAGAAATATTTATTTCACCTTAATTGCAATGAAAAGGTTGAAATATATAAGGTAATAAATATAAACTACCATTTACAAACATATATATATCTATATATGTGTATATATCTATCATTTCCCATATGTAGCCAAATTCATTGCTGTTATTTGATTGTAGACAAAACTTTTCTCCATTCTGGAAATTCGATGACGGAAGGAGTAATCACGAATGTTACGTAAATTAGTATCTAAATACCGTATGTTTGGCACAAAATGACTCAGGAATTTCGTCGATCACTTAGAGATTGACACTTGCTGATAAGACATGCTGCTTCATATTTAAAATTCGGAAAAATTATTTGCAGAGCACGTTTTTGAATGTTTTCCAAATACTTTGATTGTTCTTTAGTTATTGCGTTGCTCCAAACGGGTGAACACTACTCTAGAATAGGGCGTATTAATGATGTGTAGATTTGGATTAGATGTGATGATGGAATACCAAATCTTTTAAGAATTCGAAGGAAATGAAATCTTTTGGCGGCTTTTTTAACCATGTGTATAATAGTTAGTTCCCATGTGGGATTGTCTTGAATTACTAATCCAAGGAGCTTAGCTGATTGAACTCGCTGAATACTATCATCTGTTATTTGAATTTCAGATCGTCAGTGGCGATTTCAAGAGGGGATAGGGGACAAACCCTTCAAGATTTAAATTGTGAAAAAATTTGATTGGCAAATACTGAGATCACAGTGTAGTATAACCAGCAAATTGTTACAGAGGAATAACGATTCAGATTAGAAAATAGCCTCCAGACTTTTTTTATTGCATCTAGCTAATGTAATAATCTACCTTTTTCTATAATCAAAATCATAAACGTTCTTCATGTACCAGCATTAACATTCGCCCCTATTTCATCAAAAAACGCCACTCAGCCGATGAATTACATTCAACACACATTCAAGGGGAAACCGAATTATAAGTATTTTGTAATAAACTTAATATCTGATTGGCTATAACCACTTTGTAAAGTAAATTTTTTCACAATAATTATTATTTGCAAAATTAACTTTAGTGTGAAGAAATTCAAGCAACAAAGTATTTTCAAATTTTGAGTCAGACGAATAGGAAAAATCTAAAACAACAATTCAAAGTGTGAACATTTTTTGTGATTTTCAGCCTGATTCTTCAAACACATTTAATTGAAAATTGCTCGTCCTTGTAATTTCGCAATGTAGTGCTGCGATTTTGCTGTACCAGAAGAAATTAGACAATCCAAATCTGTTTTGAACCATTATCCAAAAAATACATACTAGCTCAAATGCAGGCATTTAGTGCAAGTTTGCTCAAATTATTTGACTTCTTTGAGTAGGCCTATTTTGATAAAAATAATTCATTTATCTGTTTTCCATTATTTTAATCGCTATGCTCGCACGTTGCCATTTTCAGTGCGCACTAAAGCGCACCACAGATAGAACCGTCTGGTGTGTTGTGGCTTCCTATACTCTGATAAACAAACTATTCTAATTGCTCTGCGCACTTGCATTTCAGTTTGCTTAGTTCCTCAAAATAATATTGTCTTTTTATGGTAATTCTCCGTCACACATTATGACTTAGCGATTAGAGTTGATGTAATCAACGTGGAGATCGTTATTACAGTGCACACTGGCACAATTAAAATAGTGGGCATGGGTTTTTCCATCGCGATTACACTTTATGTGGATGCTACACGATGGGCTTTGTCCCGGGGCATATGAACTATGTTAAGTGCGCTTTGGCATGGTACACAATGAACTCATGCCTTGGCACATGCTCGTAGAGTAATTATCTTGCAATTATCTCACGCGGGAACAGATGTTAGGCTCGTCGCACACTGCCGTTACGGTAACCTTAACTTAAGCCTTAACGGCAGTGTGCGACGGTATTTCTTAAGTTACGGTTAAAATTGAGGTGTACGTTCTCGTTAAGTTAAGGTTTACCTTAACGGCAGTGTGCGACGACAAGAGGGGTCGCACACTGCCGTTAAGTTAAGGTT
>CABFPE010000133.1:584064-614702 GCA_900660155.1 Hofstenia miamia | reverse complement strand
GAAGTTTAAAAATGCAGCGTCTGATCCAAAAAGACTTCTTCAATGCATCAAATGGTTATCAAATGTACGATTATCAACACAATGCCTGCTGATGCTAACAGATTAAATAAATTTTCAACAGCCAGATTTCAAATATTTTTTCTTGGTTTGCTCATCGGTACAAGATTGGGAAAACATTGTTGACTTGTATCCATTAAAAATGCTTTACTCAGACATTTTTTGTGCTATCAATTGAGGATTTCCATATGATTATTATCGTCTTCCGCAAAACGAATTGCAATCTGGACATTTTCCTTCATATTCTTTCAATAGTGAACATATAAATCTACTCTCTTACCCATCATCACATAAATTATCAATCACTCACTTTGCTCTGGTCATATTCCACAATGTTGTAAAACTGCAATCATCCGCCCACTTTTGAAGAAGTCCAATTTTGACCCTAATAATAGAATTAACTATTGCCTTACATCAAATACCTATTTTCTTTCAAAAGTCTTTGAACAGGCTAATGCTTTACAATTAATCAAATAACTGAAATTTCAAAAGATTTTTCAGAAATTTCAATCTGGTTAAGAAAAAAACACTCAACAGAAACAGCACACTTACGTGCTAAAAATGATTTATTGAGAGGCTAAGATGCTTATAAACTCGGTCTTATGACTTGATAAGAGCGCAGCCTTTGACTTGGTGAACCATGATCTATTAATTGCGATTCTTCGTCATATTGATATCTTACGGAATGTTCTAAAGTGGTTGAAATCCTATGTATACCATCGTTTTAAGTTTGCTAATATCAATGCAAATAGTTCTACCATTTTGGGGCCTGTGCATTTTATTATTTATAATTCCTCTATCAGTTATTTTCTTGTCACTCGATTAGGACCATCAACTCTATCCGGACGATACCCAGAGCTATATAATTTTTAAGATAAGTGATACTCAATATTATCTCAATTATATTGTATCTACTATTGAGAAAGTTGAAATTTCGAGCAGAAATTTTTCAAACACTTCATAAATCAAGTTTATTAGCACTCATCAACCTGGAACAGTTTCTCCACTTAATTTTGAGAAGTATGTGAATATTCTAGGATAATTTTTCGATTCAGATTTATCAATGAAGTTTCAAATTAGTTCTCTTATTAGAACTTTTACTATTATATCAGTACCACCTCAAAAATTCGCAAATATTTGTAAATTGCTCAAATATGCTAATACAACAACTGGTTATTGGAAGAATGGATTATTCAAATTATCTTTTTTTAGATATTCCAGAAATTTCAACTTGTCCAAATCCACTTAGGCTATAATGATCACATATCCCCAGCTATCATTGAACTGCACCGTGTCAGAATCAAATTTAGAATTATATTTAAAAAATGACTCAATGTCTGGTAATCTTATCGTAACTTGGTTCCAGATTATCTACAGGATATATTTCCGGTAATAACTGCATCACGTACAATTAAAGGCCATCATGCGATGGCCCTAAGCTTTTCAACTGCGGAGAATATTATCACTTTTAATAGGGAACTTAAGCCCTATCTCTTCATCGATCAACTTAACATTGGTCATTTATAGATTACTTTGTAAATTGGCTCACTAGAGCCTCTTGTAGAAGGATTCTGTGCTATGTAAAAAATATAAATAAATAAATAAATATATAAATAAATAAATAGTAGTTGAGTTTCAATGCACGATATATCCAATGAGTTGACAAAATACATTAAGAAATCATCTGTTGGAAACAGAAACTACTTATGACTTTATAGTTGAAAAACTAAGCTTCTTAGGGTTTTAAATTAGTTTTTGATATAAACTGCATTGAAATTTATTACGACAGCTTAAGTATAATAGTGCACTAGCAAGTCTTCTTTTCATTCCAAACTACTTTAGTTAAGTAATGTGTAGTTACTTGGATAACAGGTTTAGGATGCGAACATTGACAAGCCAATGGGCTCATTTCATAGGCACTAGCTATGGACAATACGCGGGCAAACAATTTCTTAAACTTTTGCATATCTGGCTAGAATCAATGATTTGCAATCAATATAGTACCTTTTAACAAATAGGAACTTTGGTGCAAAATGAATTTGAATAATAGAGCACAATACACTTATACGGATTTCACTAACAAATATGATTAAAATTTCCAAAAAATATATAGCATCAATGATCAACGTAAAAAATATCAAAGGATTTCATTCTTTGTGCAATAACAAAATATTAACCAGACGATATATTTTTTTCGAAACAATGTAGAAAAAGAATCCAGTACAAGCCCAGATAACAATTTAAGGTCTAAACAACGTTGTTTTGGGTTGTTATGTGGTTGTTTTATGTATCAAAAACAACGTTGTTTTAACGTCGAAATGGTACCATTTCATTGGTCGAAACAACGTTGCTTCAACAACGTCACACTTGGTTGCTTTTTGGTTGTTTTTTATGCATGAAACAGCAAAATTTTGAGGTCGTAACAACGTTGTTTTATGTTTTCACATACTTGTTTTAGCATTACTTTTGTATGCAAAATAAAATTTTATATTGCTAAGCAATTCAAACATTGCTGTTTAAACAAACACAAACCCAACAAAGGGCAGACCACTATCTTTGAGATACTGTCAAGCATATTCAATACAAACATTTGTTAAAGATTTCAATTAATGTCTTGTATATAAATGATAACAATGAGCATAAAAATCTGCCAAATTTAACAAAAATTTAGAAATCTAAAATTAAGCACAATTTTGAAATAGAAATTTCTTAAGTCGTGAAAAATCTCCTCAGCTCAATTGTAACTTATGATATTTAACAGTCAATATCAAATTGTCCAAATATTCATGAATAAATTATTTTGAAAATTCACTTATCTGGTATATTATAATTTTTCACAAATTAAAAATTTCAAAAAAGGTTTTGCAAATCCTTTTTTATATAAAAGAATCTAGTAATAAAATAACAAAGTGATTTAAATTTGCAAGCATCTGCTTGCTGATTATTGTTTACTAAAGTTGTTATTATGATGTTAGTGGTTGCTGCAACAACCAAAAGTATGAAACAACTATAAACAACGTAAAAACAACCAAAATTGTTATCTGGGAGGGTATTATATTAGTTTTCCAACACTTCTTGTTCAATGCTGCTATTATTTCAATATTAATTTGATTATTTGCCCTTGCAATCAATGATAATTAAAAATATTTATTTTTTTGTGTCAACTTGGCTTTGATTTCAATTCATTATATTTAATTAAATTTTATAATTGCGGATATCAAATTCAACTTTAATATTTTTAATGTTTTTGGTACAAAAATCTTTTTTGAATCCTTGGAAATCTTGATAATTTTATATCAAGACTTTATTGAGATTTTCGCAAAATATTATTTCATAATTTAATAAAGATTTGACACATTCTCAGAAAAATCTTTGCAATTTTTCAATATCTTATCAGACTCCGTAATTTATTTAATAATTTTTTAAGATCTTGTCAATTATATTAGTTCAAGTTACTGGAAATAATATGGCTTTCATTGGTAATTTCAAAGCAGCTGTAGCCTGATAATTGCAAAGCGACCGCTATAGCTGGTTCTATCTCTGATATATTAGTAAGGTATCTGTATCTAAATTCCTAATTTCATTGCCTATGAATATTATAGTACAATAAAATGTAAATGGCTAGATGCGTCAACCCATTTGTCACCCTGGGCCATGGAATGAACAAACTTATGGCATCAATATCTAAGTTCATTTCAAAATTTCCACACTGTAAGGTAAGCTTAGTTTATTGTCGATAAAATCGTTCTATAAATACAATTTAATATAAATATATCTTGCAGGTGTTTTGTATATTATATTTGCCAATACATAAAGTATGAAATATATAAAGCATATGTGCACTAAATGAGAGTAATGTTAAATTATCTGCATAAATCAGTCTACAATTCCAATTGCTTTGCTATTGCCATGGCAACATTGAATTTAAATAAAGCAAGGAAATATAGATTCATACAGCTCAATCGGTAAGCTTCACATATTTTAGGTAATGTAGAAAAAGTAATTTTGCTTCCCTGTAATGTAATATTTGTGCTAAACGTTTTATTGTCCATATAATTTCCATTTTCCATTAGTTAGCAAGCAAACATTTAACTTTGATTTTATCATTGTGATGAGTAAAACTTTCTTTAGTTTGCTCATCCTTAAACCGCCCGAAGTCCTTTTAAGTGACAAACCGTTATTCCACATTTATAAAATATTTTCTCTAAGCCCAATAACAAGAATTTCAACTGTTTCTAGTATGTGCAAAAAGACCTCTCAAAACAATTAATGTGTGTCGCTCGTTATAATATGTCTTGGCACAGAACGAGACACTCGCTATCTCTATACTCAGATTTTGAAATTTTTATAGTAATTGAGTGCATAAGAAAAATTAATATGCTCATAGGCCATTAGCTAATAAAAATTTGAAAGTACATTAACCATTACCTGTAAAAAAAGAGGCGCACGCAGGATTTTCTAACTGAGAGACATCTGGGTCATTATCAAATTAGTGAAAATATTGAAAAAATAAACCCTAAAAGCATTTTAGACATTTTTAGTTTTTTAGCGAAAATTCTTTTATTTAACCAATAAAAATCCATTTCTGAAAACTTGATGGGTGACATCCTACTGCTATAAGAATAAAATATTTGATGTTAGATTTTGTTACTAAATTTGGAATTTTAGGCCCATTCTCAGCCCGATCCAACTTAATTTTCTTTTATGCCACTAACAATGATTGTGCTTTATAGACACTCACAACCATCGAACAATTAATTGCATTGGATAATTTGCATAATATGAAATGTGCATATCCAATTAGCTAGTATAATGGTTATACTTCTATTTTGGAAGTATTACTTGTCTTGGTAATTCTCCTGGTTAAAAGTTATTTCCTGTTTACTATTGTTTATCTATCATGGTTTTCATTTTTTCTAGACAAAGTTTTTTATTAGCTGTAAGTGTTTTGATATAATTTTCAATTTCAATTTATCACATTCGCACGTATATAACTACGAAGTTGTCATTCTGTCAACCATTAATATTCTGAAAGTATTTACTTAGTACTTAAGATAAGAAATTTAGAGGTACAGAAGTTTGTAATTACTGACATATTGTATTCTAAGTATAAAATTGATAAAATTAATGGAAGTTTCATAGATTTCGAATGTTTTGAGCATATTTGGATTATTATTACACTATAATTTTCCTAATTTTAAGGAAGCTGTATATATATTCGAATTAGAAAATATTTTGTTAACTTCATTTGAATTCCTTCACAAAGTAATTACATTTGTTTCATCATTAACTTCAGATATACTACAACTTTTATGAAAATTCATTAGTAAAAACTGTTGTGACATAAATAATGCAATTGCAGCAAAGGCTTGAAATTATTTTATAAGTAAAGTGCATTGGTTCTCCAGCCTAAGAGTTGCCCTAGCTTCATTATAAACAAAACCAAAGATATTGATTTTTTAAATTGTTTATTGAAAATGAAGTTCTAGCAAAGCAAAATTGTTTAGAAAATCTAAAAATTCTCTAAAAATTTTGTTTTCTAGTAAAAATAAATTTTTCAAAACTGATGTAACAAAAATTCAAGTAATTTTTATGAAAAGCCTTAAAAACTAACAAGAACTTAAATCATTCAGTATTAACTTATTCATGATTGTTAAGTTAAGAGACATCATAATTACTGTCTCTCTTTTGGTTTCTTAATTCAAATATTTCAGTAGAAATACGTGTAATAATTTTTTTGTAGAATATTTATCTTGTTGTCAAAATATAGGATTAGAATCGAGCTAGTTCAATGCTAAATAATTTTTTTGAAACAAACATGCTACGGAAGCAAAGGAATATCTACAAACAAAATTTAAATTTGATACTAAAAAATTGATTCTAACAAGCAGAATTTCACAATACGAAACATTTACTTTTCAAAAAATGCTTCCTTATTTTTGCAGCTCTTGCAATAAAACAATTTCGAGTCACTTAACGCTAAGAAAAAATGCATTATCGATATATTTGAAGCTAGTACATGAACATATATATACAGTATATATATATATATATATATATATATATATAACGTCATGGCTTAATGGGCCAATAATACTGTTCACTATTTATATGATTTGAAAAAATTCAGTCTTTAACCTCTTGCAATACAATCTTATAAACATTTTCTTCTCTTGCTCTATAGTGCTGACCAATATTATTTCAATGCACAGTAAGGTAGCCTAAGGAAGCATATCTTAGTGAAACTAAAAGTGAAAATGTGCTTTATGTGCATCTTAGCAGAAATATCTAACATTGCTAGCCACATTGGCAACAGAATATTTGCTTACCTAAAGAAGTTATTCAAATATATTCTTAATATTCATATAAGTTCACGAATAGATTTCCTGCATGCAAGATGAACTTACAAGCATGTAAAAATAGTTTAAATTGGAGCTTATTATTCATGAAGCACGCCAAAATACCAGCACACGATAAATGAAATCAACAAGAAACTTTAAAATATTTTAGCAAACATCCTCAAGCCATCACTAAAGGTAACCGAAACCGTGAGGCGTGTGAGTAGTTCATGCTTGCAAATAGATGTTAGAGCTTATAAATGTTTCTCAAGATAAGCTTATAGTTTTAACAAGTATAACAATATGGGTTCTTTATAAATTAGAATATTTCCTTTTTGCACAATTAATGTTGAATTATAATAAAGTCTGAAACATGAAACAATGTAGAGAAACCCATTACTCTAGGAACTTATTTTTATACATATAAACAAATGCGTTTTCCTTAGTACTAGCAACACTTGTAATATATTAGTGTACAAAGTTTTTAGATGCTATTAAAAGTTCCATTACTTGCTTGGACTTTGGGTTTTGTCTATTCTCAACACAAATTGTGTCCAGATCGAAAAGACATTTTTTGTAAGTATATTTAAAATTTCTTCTGCATAAGCAGAAGTTAAGGGGCTAAAATTGAGCTGAATACTAAAATAACAGAAAAAATGCACAAAGCGAATTGATATTACATCCACAAATATAAAACATCAATAAATGATGTGAAAATTGTCAATGAAATGCAAGTAAATATATAAATTATTGCAACAGCATATTTATGATTTTCAAAATCGTAATGCCAATGAATAATCTTTAAATAATACATTTAAGATATTATTTTAATGCTGTTGATAATGTTTGGTCCAAATGTAAGGCTTATGCTCATAATTATTACTGTGCGGGAACGTAAGTCGAATTTTCAATTACAGTAATAAATTTTTTCTGCTTCTGTATTAAAGTATAAAATATTATTTTTATAATGAATAGTGCACAAAACTCGTTACAATATTCTAAATGCAATGTTTGTAACCTAGAAATCATAGAAAAGCATGACATTTTTACTTGCATATCTTGCAAATCATCTATGCACTGAATGTACATTGTGTCAGAAATGGTCAAAAAGAATCTCTAATGATAAATCTTTTTAACAAGCCTGACACTAAAGCCTCATTAACTCAAATAGAAAATATTAGCTCAGATATTTTGGAGAAAGAAAATTTTTGAAAATATTGAAACTCACTGCAAAACTATCTCTGAAAATACAGTACCTACAACATTTCAAGTATAACATATTTACTCAAATATTTTGGATAAAACCAAATATTTGGAAAAAATTTGAAATGGAATGGAAAAACATTACAGAACCTGCTGAACGCATATTTAATGAAGTTCAAATGCAAAATGCGAATGAAAAGGGCCTCTTGCATTCAAATTATACAAATTATAGCATCCGTATAGATCGTATTCCTGAACCTAATAATGTTCAACTTCATGAGAGATTAAATCTTGATTTTAAATCCGTTCAGTGTATTTTTGATCATCTTGATGAAAGCAATTTATGTATACAAAACCTACATCGCAGTGCATTGCAGTGGCAAATTAAATCCTTCTCGACAAAGTCCTAGAATTATAGTCACCCTTTCCAGTGTTTAGGATGTTAGAAAACTTCTATCGAAAGCTTATTTATTAAAATCATTTTATAGCAAAGTTTTTATTTCTCGTGATTTATTTGGCGATGAACTAACCACAAGAAATGCAGTAATACTAAAAAACGTCGCGAATTGTTAAATAATGGTGTGCTTTCAAATTCATTGAAGATTCATAGCAATACCCTTTACAAGGATCATGCTCCAATATCTATTAACTCGTTATGACTAACTCCTAAGCATAAGAAGTGCAATACATCAATTATCATTTTGCAATGCTCAAAGCCTCCTTCAATTATCAAGATGCATTAGTTTTGTGAATTTTTTTTACAATTAAGCTTACCTGATATAATTTGCATTTCAAAATCCTGGCTTAACTCTTCTTTGCCAAATGAATATATCTTCCCAGGTACATCATACAAAATACTTTGTAGCTCAGGTTGGCGAAAAGGAGAGCATAGCGGAGTACTTATCGCTTCAAATTCTGATAGCTTAATCCTTCAATCTGTCCAAATAGATTTGAATCTTTCATTTGCATGTGCAACAATTATTATGCTACAAAATATTTCTTACACTCTGGTGTGCTTATATAATCCTCCTGAAAATAGTAGATATCGTGTTCAGCCGAAT
Organism: Hofstenia miamia; assembly: GCA_900660155.1. NCBI lineage: Eukaryota > Metazoa > Xenacoelomorpha > Acoela > Hofsteniidae > Hofstenia > Hofstenia miamia. The sequence goes on along the minus strand of CABFPE010000133.1, from coordinate 606,043 downwards.
GATCTTAATGTATATCTTCAAGAATGTTATAGATATTTTTCAGCGAAATCGTCATGCACAAAACGCATTTTAGTAGGAGATCTGCCACATGTTCATTTGCCTTCATTATCATCAGCCAACCCTTACGAAAACGAGATTCTAAATATACTAATTGATTATTCAATAATTCAGTTCATTGATTTTCACACCCATAAATGCGACAAACATACTAGATGTTTTGCCATCAACCGATGATATATTGAATCTTTCAAGTATTTCACCATCAGATCATCATATATCTGATTATTATTTCATTCCCTTCACAATACCTACTTCAACTCCGATAAATACATTCGAGAAAGAATTATTCTTACCCTCCGTGTAATGTTGCTGTCATAAAATCAATACTTTTCGATACACACTTTGTTCCTAACATATCATTAAGTGATCCCATACAAGACTGGTATAACAGATTGCTCCCAATAATATATAGCTACATTCCCACTCGTCGAAAATGTCGTGAAGAACTTCCATATTTCTATTCTTTTCTTTCAGTACACACTTTAAGCATGCTTTCGACAAGTAAACGCAAATATAAACGTATTCTTTCTCAAACCAATAAAGAAAATATGGACATGCTATTCAAAAAAGCACTAGATTTTATAGAAATTGATAAGTTTTCTCTATTTAACTCCCTTTCACCTGATAGCACTAATGCAAATGACGGTTTTAAATTCCTTAGATCTCTGTCTGTATCATCAATACTTCCAGCTTCAATGCACTATGAATCTAAGATAGCTGATTCTTTATCTTCCAAATTGGAACAATTTAACTCATACTTTGCATCAGTTTACAATAAAAAACTTATATTTGTAGGGCCTTACCCTGATAATATTCTTACAATCATTTTATCATCAGTTTCATCTTCCCGTTTACAAGTTACTCAACTCCTGTGAGCTCTCTAAATCTGCTTCCTTCATTTATGCTTAAGACGTTTTCAAATGAAATCTCACCACATTTTCACAGTATATTTAAGTACATACTATAGTAAATAAANTCTTACAATCATTTTATCATCAGTTTCATCATCCCGTTTACAAGTTACTCAACTCCTGTGAGCTCTCTAAATCTCCTTCCTTCATTTATGCTTAAGACGTTTTCAAATGAAATCTCACCACATTTTCACAGTATATTTAAGTACATACTATAGTAAATAAAATTTATCTATCCTACTGGAAAACTTCTATTATAACGCCTATAAATAAAAATAAAAATGTTACAAGCATTGAAAGCTATCGTCCATTTTCAATGCTCCCAAAGATGTCTATTGTGTTCGAAAAAATTCGCAATTGTCAGCATGGTTTCTGTCCAAGAAGATCTACTGTTACACAGCTCCTTACATTCATTGATAAACTTTTTCGTTATAAGGATGATAATCTACCTGTTGCATGTATTTATTTAGACTTTTGTAAAGCATTTGACAAAATTTCACATTCTCTTATTCTTCATAAACTGAAATGCTTTGGATTCGACGAAGACTTTATCTGTTTACTTCACTCTTATCTTAGTGATCGAAAAAAGGGGGAAACATAAATTGACACATATCCTCTCAAAAGGAAGTAACTAGTGGTGGTCCGCAGGGATCTGTTCTTACAGTTATGATGTTCCTTATCTTTATTAATGATTTACCAGACTGTGCATTTTCCAATATGCCATTTATGTATGCGAATGATTGCAAACTCCTAAAGGCCGGTAAAAATTGTATATCTCAACTGCAAAATGACATAAGCACTTTGTTGATTGGTCTAGTATAAATTTAATGTATCTAAGTGTGAAGCACTTCTTTTTTCAAGTTGCCCGGAAACTACTGACAACCTAACTATATACAACACTAAAATGGAAAACTAAAACAACTGATATAGTGCTAATATTAACAAATTATCTTACTTGGAACAACCATATTCGCGCACGTCTAAATAAAGCATATTCTGTTCTTTTCAAATTAAAAAGAAATATACATTACTCGTGCTCTAAGAAGGTAAAACCTACACTAATAAAAAAACATGTGTCCTTCAATCCTTACATATGCACCTTCAATATTCACACAATCTCTTTTGTGCTCACGTCTATTACTTCAATTTCAAAGTTGCGCGCTTAAATGGATATATCCATCTTCACATCTCTCAGTCAAGGAAGGACTCAAGAAATGTAAACTACTACCTATTACTCTTTATCTGGAATGTTTATATTTAATTTTGTTTAATAAACTGAATAATAATTATTACGACATCAATATTCAAGATTTTGTGAATATCGCATCCAGCTGTTCATAGAATTTCCGAAAATTTGAAAATACTCTAGTGATAAATCATTCAATGTTCGTGTAAGCTATCTTATAAATTTTCTTCATCTCAAAGCATAAATATATTGTTTTGATAAATTAAGCATATTAAAGGAAAAACTGTTGGACTACATTAGCCAATTACCTTTCGATAGAAATAATTCTTGTACATTCTCAATAAATTGCCGATGATCAACATGCCGTTGTTAATTAATTTTATTGTAAATGCTGTTTTTGTTTATTTATTTGTGTGAATTTTATATTGTAATATAGTTTGGGATATGATGGGATCATATGCCCACAATAATAAAGCCTCAAAATAATAAATGATCTTCCATGATATTGCCACAATATGTTGTTGAAAGTTCAAAAACAGTACACGTTTTTTATCATCGATTTCAAAATTACGATCTACAAAGAGAATTTTACAACTTGAAATTCTTATGATAACCTTCAAAGCACATTTCAAAATTACGCATGATTACTATTACATATAGTGATATCTATTTATCTTATTATTACGATGTTTAATTATACTAATATGTTGAATAGTCAGAATTTACTCTATAATTACAATGAATTGACCTGTGCCAACAGATATACTAGTTTGATTAAAAGTTATACCTAATAGCCAGGGGTGTACCAGTAGAGGACTCTGCCCACCTTAGTAAATATGATTGGGGACCCAACCACCCTTATTAAAATTATATTTTTTGATTTCATTTGTTGAGATATTAAACTTGGTCAAAATATAATTGATACCCCCCTTATTAAATATTTAGGAGTACAGCCCCTGCTAATAGCTCTGTAAAGATTTGAATTGACACACAAATTATAAATTTCAAGTATCTACAAAGCCTAATGACCGTCTTTTATTAATATTAAGTTTAATTGAATCTATGTTTAGCTGCAAGTATTGTCAGTGCATACACAGCTGGAAATAAGCATCATTATTGCCTAATCGCGAAATTCAATGAAACATACCTTGTAAAATACACACCTTCTCAGGAATATCCACTTCCCAATTCTGATGGTAATCTATTCTTCATCAAACCAACATGGAAAACTGACCAAATTCCTAGTGGTTGTTCTCCTACCTGCCGACTTTTCAACCCAATTGCGCCATTTTCAAACAAAAGCCCAAGATATACAAGTGAAAATAGTGAAAACTTTTCATACCAAGTCTACTCATCATCTTATGACGCTCTCAATTTTCCAGAAAGCGGCTTGATTAATGTTACAGTAAGCATGAGCCACGCGAGAAAAGATAAGGATTTATGTAGTTACATTGGTTTTCACTTTGATTCTTCTAGTATTGCAAATCAAATAGAAAGATATGCGTTTAGAATCAGTCAAATTCTATGTAGTAAGACTACTGGAAAGTTTGTTACTTTAGAAGAATCAATTGGAATAAATGCTTCTGAAACGGGCGTTACAGATTGTCCAGATAGTTGCGGTAATTAGAGTAGTTTTTGTCATAATATTAATTTATAAAATTTAACTTTTTCTTCTAAAATGCAAGCAAATTTGTGTCCTCGACTTAAACTACTTGTGTTTAGTCATAAATAATAACAAATCCATAAAAGCATACATTTCACCTTTAATATATATAAATTGAGAACTTTTTTTGTTTTTAGAAAATCAATTGTTAATAGCAAAATTGAGGTTTGCAATTTCCAAGAACTTATTAACAGTATGTAAGGAATTATATTTAAAGGATAATGTAATATTTCTTTGAATATTTCTGGAAATAGGCTATAATAATTAATGGATGCAAAAATATAAAAGATAAACCTTACAATACTATTCGAAAAATATTAATCGTTTTATTATTATATACTCTTATTGTGCAAAGGCAACGTGTTTTCTTGCAGCAATCGATTTATATCATTTAGCTTTAGGCATAAAAAATTTTATTTAAAACGGAAACCGTAATTTATATTTTAATATGCTTTTATATGATTAGCTTTCATGAAATTTAACAAGAAAAATTTAGCTAAATGTCACAAAATTTCACTGTAAATGCACGTATTTAAACTTATAAGTGTAGAATCTTCTAGGATTTACCGAACGCTTAATGCGTTAATATTTAGATTGCACAATCTGTCCACCGAAATGTTCTCAAAACGGTTTGTATTTGTACAAGGTATACTAATTAACAATATAAATCATTAAGCTTAACCAATGTCTTCTTTTAAAAAGGTTTTGACCTGACGATTTTGCTGATAAAATACAGCCTTCAGACATCTCTAAAATGTTTTTTGTAAATGTTGTAATCTAGCAAGCATATAGTAATACATCCCTGATCTGGTTTAAATATTAGTTTTATCAGAAGGATAAACAAAACTATTTTTATCTTATTTATGTTGTCCATCAAAATTGCAGATTTATGGATGAAATAAACTAACTTAAAAATTATTAAAAAATAGTAATGCATAAAGTTTCAGCCAATTTTTTAATAGAAATTTTTTAAATATATAATTTACTCTTAGACTTACACAAATTGTATGAGTAGATCTTAAACTTTTTAATCAGCTATTAATTAAAATGTAAATATTTCATTTTAGAAGAGAATGCAATTGTAAACTTTTTCTCTAAAGAATGTTCAAGTAAGATTTTTGTACAACTTAATATCAACTTAAATTTACTTACGATATATTTATATATATATATATATTATATATATATATATAAAGTCATGGTCAAAAATATTCGGTCAGTTAAAAAATGATGAATATATTCAAAAATAAGCACAATTTAATACGAATTAAATATGCCACAAAAGTAATATTGCTCCAATAAAACCGTTAGAAATATGAAATGTAAAATATGTATTATCTTGATCAAATATTTATGACATTCATAAACTTAATTGGTCATTAATATTCGGTCAATACTTTACTTGCGTTTTCAAGCGTTATTTGTAATCAATAATGCACTGTTCATTTTTCAGTAATGCTGCGCAAACTTTCGTGTATAGTTGTTTAGTCAAAATGGGTAAAACTGCGTCATTAGAGATGATAAATCTGATTGCTAAGCATTCTGAGAATGGATGCTCACAAAGGCAGATATCTTCCATGTTGCATATCCCACAAAGTACTATTTCTGACATTCTGCTTACAGATAAGAGAGAAGGTCAAATTTCTGCCCTGATGCAACCAGGAAGCTCACAAAAAACATCAGAAGCTTCAAATAAGAAGCTAGTCTCTCTATCAATCGCAAGCCACGGTTAACTTCTCAGCAAATGAAAGCTGATGGAAATTGCGTTTCTCACAAACTGTTCGTCGAATCTTGTCTGCAAGAAGACTGCATGGTAGATTAGCTTAAAAAACCATACTAATGAAGCAGCAAAAAAGTAAACGACTTTCATGGTATCATTCTAAATTATTCAAAAAACATAGCGATTGGAGTTCAATAATCTTTAGTGATAAATTCCGACTTGAAATTGGCTGCCCACTGGAAACATTCGTAAGAAGACTCAAAGAGACAGAATCGCGATTTCTTTCCAAGTATACTTCTGCTACAATGAAACAAAAGCCTAAATCAATGATGGTATGCGGGTAATATGGGGCAGTGGCAAAATAAAATTGGTTAAAATTGATGGCCATCTCAACTCTGAGAAATATAACAGAATCTTGTATTCAGAACTTTTGACTCTGATGGGAGAAAACGAAATTTTGTAACAAGATGGTGCTACAGCCCACCAAAGTAAGAAAGAAAACAATGGTGTTCTTTGAAAAGAATAGAGTTGCTTTGTTAGCTGATTGGCCTTCTTAGTCTCCTGATCTTAATGCAATCGAGCATGTTTGAGTTGAACTCAAACACAGAGTGGCAGAAAAACAACCAAGAAATAAAGAAGAGTTGTGGATTGCAGCAGAGAGAGCTTTTCATGAAATTCCAATAGAGTTTATTGATTCATTTTACCAATCAATGGCATCAAGCATATCAGCAGTAATTTAAGCAAGTGGACCCTCAACAAAGTATTAGAAAACATTTTTCTATTGTATTAATTTATCCGTTCTATGTTATCTATATATATATAATAAAAATGCATGTTCTCAAATTATAAATGTATGAAATAACGCTATCTTAATATTTTTTACAATGACTGTATAAACATATATATATATATATATATAATGTATAGTATATATAAATATATATATATATATGCACTTATACTTCAGTAGAAATCGGTGCTTTGTCTGACAGAGTGCCAATTTTTAGAATTGAAAAGGGACAAAGCGCAATTTTTTTCAAATTTGCTTAGAAAACCTTGAATATATGTGTGATTTTATTATAAAATCAATATTTTCAACAGTAAAAAAAAGTTTCGCAAAATTTTTTCAGGTTTTAGAGTAACTTACTTAAGATTTATTCTAAAAAGTTTATATATGAGGTTTTGTCATTTCCTTGTTTTTTGCTACTTCACAGATTATTGAAAAAATTTAGGAATGGAGAAATTCTAAATGGACAAAATATTAGAAATCATTTGACTAACAAAAACAGGATTTTTCTTTCCAAAAACTTGAAAGTATGCAACAATGCAATATGCTGATTTATACTAAAAGACATTTTGAGAAATTTTATTGAATTACATTTTCTGAAATTCCAAAACAGAAAAATATTATTATTGCAATTCTTTAAATGAAAGTACATGTTTTCTGGTCAAATGGGATCTTCTAAATCTTGTGCAATAATGAAACAAAAGCCTAAATCAATGATGGTATGCGGGTAATATGGGGCAGTGGCAAAATAAAATTGGTTAAAATTGATGGCCATCTCAACTCTGAGAAATATAACAGAATCTTGTATTCAGAACTTTTGACTCTGATGGGAGAAAACGAAATTTTGTAACAAGATGGTGCTACAGCCCACCAAAGTAAGAAAGAAAACAATGGTGTTCTTTGAAAAGAATAGAGTTGCTTTGTTAGCTGATTGGCCTTCTTAGTCTCCTGATCTTAATGCAATCGAGCATGTTTGAGTTGAACTCAAACACAGAGTGGCAGAAAAACAACCAAGAAATAAAGAAGAGTTGTGGATTGCAGCAGAGAGAGCTTTTCATGAAATTCCAATAGAGTTTATTGATTCATTTTACCAATCAATGGCATCAAGCATATCAGCAGTTATTTAAGCAAGTGGACCCTCAACAAAGTATTAGAAAACATTTTTCTATTGTATTAATTTATCCGTTCTATGTTATCTATATATATAATAAAAATGCATGTTCTCAAATTATAAATGTATGAAATAACGCTATCTTAATATTTTTTACAATGACTGTATAAATATATATATATATATATATATATATATATATATATATAAATATATATATATATATGCACTTATACTTCAGTAGAAATCGGTGCTTTGTCTGACAGAGTGCCAATTTTTAGAATTGAAAAGGGACAAAGCGCAATTTTTTTCAAATTTGCTTAGAAAACCTTGAATATATGTGTGATTTTATTATAAAATCAATATTTTCAACAGTAAAAAAAAGTTTCGCAAAATTTTTTCAGGTTTTAGTGTAACTTACTTAAGATTTATTCTAAAAAGTTTATATATGAGGTTTTGTCATTTCCTTGTTTTTTGCTACTTCACAGATTATTGAAAAAATTTAGGAATGGAGAAATTCTAAATGGACAAAATATTAGAAATCATTTGACTAACAAAAACAGGATTTTTCTTTCCAAAAACTTGAAAGTATGCAACAATGCAATATGCTGATTTATACTAAATGACATTTTGAGAAATTTTATTGAATTACATTTTCTGAAATTCCAAAACAGAAAAATATTATTGTTGCAATTCTTTAAATGAAAGTACATGTTTTCTGGTCAAATGGGATCTTCTAAATCTTGTGCAAAAATGAAAAGAGAGCAACGGAAATGTAATAAACATACCTTCAATTCATCTCAGTTCACAAAAAACTGTTGTTTTGGTTTTTGCTGCTCCACATGTGTCATTAACTAAGAAGTGCTCTTTTGACTAAATTTAGTGTTTGAAAGTGTTAATAAAGTTTTTGAAAAGAAATGTCTAACCTTATTCTTTTATGCATATGATATATTAATGTTTTACTCTGATTAAAACTGTTCTGCCACACTTCAAAATTGTAATAGATATTGTTGCATAATAATAATAATGAGATTTATATATATATATATATATATATATATATATATATATATAAATATATATACATATATAATATTATTTACGTTTATATATAATGGCAATTAGTATTTTGTTACATACTGGAGAAATGTACGAATTCTCCCAAAGAGAAAACGGTTTTTATAAAATGATTATTCATTTTATAACTTTGTGTAATTTAGGCTACAGCAAACTAGTACTGCCGTCGTTTCTTTTCGCTACAATCCACTATTTGATGTGGAAACTTATTGAAATATAGTTTTGCTTAAGAGATTTCCTTTTGGCTTCTGAAAAAACTTTTTTTCAATAAAACATTTTCAACTGTTGAAGTTGAAATTTGTAGAACATGATGTTATAAGAATAAATTTTTCTTTTGTTATCACTTTTAGTAACCAATTTATATTAAAGGTGGAAGTTGGCTTTCTCTATGATAGCTGCATAAAAATAAAGGCTTATGTTCAATTCATCTTTTCAGATTCCTCTTTTTTTTCAATGCATAGCATTGTCTAGAAATAGGTGCTATTTGTTTTGTTAGATTTATAGCATTACATTTTATGAAATAACAATCCATCTTAAATTTTTGAATAACTATGAACTTGCAAATAAAAATTGAATTATATTATTGTATATAACAAATTAAAAGCTACACTAAGTGTTTCCTGTTTAGGCATGCTATACTCAAGGTTGTTTTTAAAATAAAACCTCTATCAAGAGGATTTGCATTGGTGTGTGATTACTCATACTTTGATTGAACAATATTCACAAATTAGATGCAAAAAAATTCAGAGAAGCCCCAGGCATTATTTTACGACATGATTGTAACAGATTCATCATAATTTGAGGATTACTCTTTATTCAATGTGATCGTAAAATGCTTAGTTCAAGTATTAAAACCATCAGTTATTACAAACTGAGTGCAGTTGAATGTGCTTTCTGCGGGTACACATTACATTTTTACAAAAAAACAGAAAGTACCTTTAAGATTTTTTTTAGATTTTATTTTTTATTTATGTGAAAGGAAGTTTGATAATGCATTGCAAAAATAAATTTGACCAATAAATTTTTTGAAAGGAAGCAACACGTTCTAGAATGCAAAGCTCTGGAGAGAAATATAGGCTAAAAGTTTGGATTTATTAAAAAAATAAAAATAAACTGTATAGGAAACGTTTTCTCAGGCATATGTTAAATAACTAGTTTTACGTAATATTTTCTGTAAGGACATCAAAAACAGTTGTAATCTTCTTTTTCTTATTTACTTCCAATGTTATGTTATTTTATTTTCGAGTTTTTTCTAAATTCCAAGAAAATATAGGCTGAAATATTCAGTAAATGGCAATTTTCATAATTTAATTCTATGAATTGATACATATCATTTATCTTGCAATAGAAAGAAACTGCATACGTATGAATGCATATCATTGAAAACCATTTAAAATCATATTTTTTTTAATTTTGTATATCAGTAAAGAATGTGCACATCAAATGAAGAATGTATGGAATACATTTATTTCGTTAATTTAACTAAAAATGCTGAAATATTAAATTGAATTACATTCATGTATTCCTAAAATTAACACAATATGCTAATATTTATTGCATTTAATTAATATTGATTGTACAAATGTGATCCAATTCTTTTACCCAATGAGCTAACAAATCCTCCATTAGGTTTAAGTCGTTTTTCATTGAGATTTGGCATTATTACACTTCCTTCAAGAGGTATTCTGATAAACTGCATTGATTGGAATAGAGATATTAAGACCAATAAAAACACATTTAAACACCTCATAATCTGCATCTTCAACTTCTAAATTATTTTTATTTCATATATTATAAAATTCGACTAACTAAAATATCAAAAATATTCACATAAAGTATTATTAAGCATTTATATATTATTTAAATCACTTAAATTAATATTTGTGTTGTTATAACAGAAAATAATTTTCTTAGCAATTTCGCCAAATTTGATTTTCTTTTTTTATCAAGATGTCTATTTTAGAAGGTGAATTAAATTTTATTCAATTTTGCATGAACAATATAATATTTAGGAATTTTGTATGAATTTGAAATGACTTTTATTTATGCAGACTCTAACCAATATATTTTTATGAATCAATTAGCTGAGTTCACATAGTTCAATTAGCCAATAGGCTGTTATTATATAAAACAGACTTCCACATGTATTTACATAAATACTATGGTACCTAATATAAAGAGGCCACTCTCATGCTCAAACTAAAAATAATTTTGGTGTCTATGCAATTTTAAAGTAATTTGAACATTCATTTTGAGGAGTGCATTTTGTAATACGGAAAAAGGACAGCACTAAATTATGATGTTAATATGGGTTAAATGAATAGATTGGCGGAATACATGACTGAGTGAATTCATTCAAATTTTAAGGCTAAATTTTCCCTGGCAGTTAGTATTAGAAATATTCGTGAATGAAAATATTTAATTTGGTGTTAAAAATTGTTAGTTTATCTTCTTTACATATCTATAAATATCATAGTTTGGCAAAAAATTTGTTGTTTTTACTTTTCTGTTTCCAGACTAAATCTATGTACTGATTTCAAAAATATAATTTATTTATCATTTCATTTTCAAAAAAACGCTATGAGTGCTTTTCCTACTGTTGAGTAGTGATTTCAATTATTGTTCGTTTGGAAATTCAATCATTAATAGATCAGCCTGTATTTGTTGCATTAATTTTATTTTATATAGATTTATTGAATTGAAATTAAAAAATACATTTAGGAGAGTTATTTCAAGCAGAACCTAAAGTGGTATAGTGTGTTGTTTTTTAATGATGCCTGTTGAAGAATCATTTACATATAAGTTTTTCAAACAATTATATGATTAAATAAATAACATTTCATAATCAGCAAAATTGATTTATTCTAGAAAATAAGAAACTGAAATTTGGTTGATATTATTATTGGAATAATATGTAGTTTGCAAAACACATAGTCTTGATGAATTATCAGTCTAAAAGGTGTGCTAGGACTGGTAACCACCTGGAGTGCAACAAATAGTATATCTTAACACCAAATTGCATAATGCGTCTTTAACAATACAAACAAAGTGGTCCACACAGTTCAAATATTGCCTCCAATTCTATTAAAAAATTTGAAACTTGGAGATTTCGTAAAACATTGAGTCTACAAGAGCTTGAGACCGGTTCGTATTTAAACTCGTATTGAAAAGGAGACGCTCTTGTATCCTGAGATGTTTTCGAATTTTAGATATCGTTATTATTCCATAAGCTCTTAGTATTTTAAGAAATTTTAGAAGCTATCAGAGAATTAAGTAAGCTCGTGCTGATTTTGGAATTTATTACTATTTAAATATAAGACTAAGTAATATTGTTTTCTATTCAAGACAATTGATGCGCGCCTTGAACATAATATACGTCACTTCTAGATTAAATTAAGAGATTCCTTACGTAAAAAGATCAATGTTACAATAGGTTTTTAACCGTAATTTGAAAAGAGACAGTTGACATGACGGGAGTAAAAAATTATTCTACAAGTTGCTTACACTTACATTATATATATGGTAAATTTATGGTAACAGATGAATATTTGAACATAGGAAATCAAATTTTTATTTTATAAAACTACCTTGTGTTGATTCCGAACTGTGCCAGAGAATCCTTTTGGATAAACTGAAACTTCAAGTAAAATAATATTATTTATTATAAGCTTGACAAACCATAATCCGATTATAAAATGCAATTTTGATTAAAAAATATGAAAATGATTGAAATGCAATGTGTCATTAATTATTAACTTAAAAATCATTTCAAGACAGTGGCCTCCAATTGTTAATTAGATAAATTCATTTTCATCTAAAAATTTGGGTTTAAAATTGATTAATTGAAAATGTCAATTTAATACTGAATTCCTGCTTATATATAAAAACTGAGTTATAGAACAAGCTTTGCACCAAATCTACATTAATTTACTATGTCTGGCACTAAATAAAAGTGGTTATTTCATGTAGTTTAAACAATATATAAAAAACAGGTTACTTAAAATATATGTGAAAAGTTTTTTGTGTACATAAAATACCTGAGCGCATAAAAACGGTTTTTTCTATACGAAATTGTAATTGGCCCTAAATAGAAGCAAGTATGTAAATCAAATTTTCTTTGGCACTAAATTCAAGCAAAAATTGGAAGATGCCCATTAATATTTAGCTTTATTTTGTAAGTCAATATGTACTGTCTCTTAATTATTTTTGAAGTGATCCAAGAGCTTTTGCATTAGAGTTCCAATTATTTCATTATAACTTTGTTACATACACTATTGGTTTTTCATATATTAATGGAGGGGGGGGGTGGGGTAAATATAACAAAATTATTCAATTTGCAATTTCAATCAAATTATTCTCAGATATTGTGCCAACGTAATAAACCCTTAGAATTTTTTAAAGAACAAACACTAATTGAAAAATTATTATGCTGCAAATATATTTAATGTACCTAAATACCTTAATGATAAAAATAATATTAAGAACTTTTAAATAATTATTTTTTTGGAAACAATAAAAATTTTGCCCAAATTTATAAAATATTTTAGACATCCCTACTAAGAAATTCTGTAATTTGATAAAAAAGTACGTTATTTAATAAGACATATGAGAATATTCGGCTTTGGTTAATAAATATAAATGAAAGTAGGCTTGCAGCAATCACTGGTGCACTAAGAAAACTAGTCGGCCCAACAATATTTTTTTACTTCTTAAAATTATTCCCAAAAGATAATTAAGAAGTTGTTATAATAAATTAGCGAACTTGAACAAGTAAATCTTTTAAGAAATATCTTTTCGGTATTCCTAAATATATTACACATGTAGCCGAACAAGAAACAGTCCTTTTGAGCTATTCTTTGTTCGGAAATAAAATTGATTCTGCTATAAGGCTGATAATGTATGAGATCTAGCAACATTTAATACAATATATTGAGCAATCTGGATCGTCACAACAACATAAAATTTCCTACTTGAAACTTTTGGTGAATATGTTCGTATCTTTCCGAAAAAACTGTTATGCGGCAAACAAACTTGCAAAACTAGTATTGGGAATAGATTTCTAGAGATTTGTTTTTTAGAATTTTGCATTAAACGTTAATTCACTTGATTCTCACCAAATCATGAAACACTCAGTGCAAATAATTATTTTTTGCTTTTACCAAATCAAGTTTATAGGCATGATATCGCAACAGAGATAGAATACAATAGTTATGTTAGCGATAATGCATTGCTTTATGGGAATTTCACTATCTTGGTACAAAAGGAATTTTTCATCTATGTAGGCTAACTTGCCCTAGACCAGCGAAGTCAGTGTAGTATCTATCAGAAGGCAAGATTGTTTTCAAGTGAAACCTCGAGGGGGTGGAGAAAATTATCGGTATACTTTTTGCCTTAAAAGTCCCAAAATAATGCCAAGAATGGGATACGTACGTCTGTAAGGGGCTTTAAGTGAATGTATTTCCAGGTTTGGTCAAAAAATACCCTGATAAAATCGTAAAACTGCATGAATAAAGTATACTCAAAATACATTCTACAAGTTCTTAGTGCTAAAAGTTATAAAACTGGATTTACGTTTAGTTAAGGTACCACTTCAAAATGCAGAGTGTATATAAGGCATTGTTCCCTCTTTGGTTTCAAAGCTTTGCATTAAAAGGGGGGAAGGGGGCCAGTCACGTTGAATGAGCGTTCACACTCGATGCTGCTTGGAGGATTACTGCGAAGCGTTTCACGACTCGAACACAGTAAATCGCCATTGTTCCTTGTCAGACGAAAGTACTCGGGCTCTTTTACAATCATTTTTTCAATGGCGGCTCCCCAGCGACACTTTATCTTATTTGGAGGTTCTGCTAGGAAATGTTTCGAGTTAATCTCAAAAGATTTTCCTGATTCAGAGGTTCAGTGCAATCACTAGCCGTTTCAACTCATCCTCCTTAATTTATGAAAGGGTGAACATGTTGACAACAAAATGCTTCACCGCTTGAATAGTAAGACAGCCCTAGTCAACAGTGTCCAATAATGAAAGAATTTGGGACATTTTTGTAGTACTTTGCTGAATGCGAATCGTTCATTTAAGAAAAAAATTAGCCACCATCTCTTAATCTTTGACACAAGATTCCAGCTTTGTGTGTACGAAGATGTTGCTCTTTCTGCGATTGAGAGTATCTAGCCTTGCTTTGGTCAGTTGCAGAGCAGCATATGAGTCTCTTCATCTGTCAATAAGAATTCTCTTTTCAAGAGGACAATTAAAGACATGGATTATTTTCACACATTGAAGGAAAGATTAGTTCCGTTTAAGTTGCAAAGATTACTAAATGTCTATAAATAGCAAATTCATTGAGATTATCAACATAATTGGAAGTATATGTACCTGGTAGTGGTATTGCTTATTGAATAATGAAGCAAACAAAAAATTAAAAGAATTATTTATCTTGACTGAAAGAAGATGGTATTGACGGTCGAACAGTCTGCAGTTTTAGTGGATCTTGTTTTTCGTATGACCTCTTGAAGATGCTATCTTCTCATCCATAGAAAGTGACAGTCCTTCATCACCTGAGAGAAGTGAATTTCGAAGCACATACTCATTTTTGAAAATGCTTTAAGGAGCCTGTACCAAAAAATGATGAGAATATAATGGACCTGACATTTTGTACAGATGAATATTGGTTCGACCTCTCGTGTGAATTCTCAAAACGCCACATTTGGAGCGTTAAAAATCCTTAGGAATTTATGAAGAAAGTTTTCTACATGACATGAAGGTGATTATTTGGTGCGCTATCTCTCACAAACGCATTATTGGCTCCATTTTTTTCACTGAAACCATCAGAACAATACTGTAGCCAAATAATCCAATCAATCGCCTCCCAGCATTTGCCACAGGAGCTTTGAGAAGGATGATTCCAGCAAGGTAGTTTAAACTGCTACACCACTGTGACCACTATGCATCTTTTTCAGAAGTTTTTGAAAAGCGCGTAATTTCTGGAGGGCTATGTTCTACTCAGTCATGTGACTTGAGCCGGCTGTTTTTTTCTTATGAGTTGCTCTGAATAAAGAAAGGTTTTCCCCAAGAATCAACACACCAAAATGGAGAAACCGACGATAACCAGCAACATTGGAACAAATTACTTCCTAAAGTTTTCTCAAACATTAAAAAACGATAGGAAGTGGGTCTAGAAGTTGGCGAAATACATTTTCAGCATCATTTGTAACATTTTCTTAAGTAAATTTATCTCATTGCACTGCACAGCGACTTTTCGGACATTCTGTATATAAATTGGCAAAATATACTCAAGCTTTCCAATTTTTTATGTTTGATTGATGGCTACTTGACAGATGCTTTCAGTGGTTGGCTTAATTAGACTGATAGCTCGTCTGTCCACGTTGTGATTATTTTATTGGCTTTGATTCTCATCAATATTAGAGTACATTACTTTGTATTGTGCAACTATTCAAACAGATTTAGGAAAAAATCCAATATTTAAATCTCGGGATTTCAAAATACAAATCCTGGTTGTGCAATTTCATTCCCACAACAGTTTAGGTGGCAACAATCGTTATTCAGAACTTATGGTTTGAATTCTGTATTTGAAAATAAATTGCTTCAATGATATTCGACAATAAAATTTAAAAAAGTTTTAGCACTAAGTAGCCCAGTCGCCGGTGCTATTCGCCCACGTTTTTTCAGAACAGTGTTACCAGCACATGAAGAGTGTGGTTCAACGAGGTGGGGTCATCACAAATAATTAAGCCAAATAATGTCAATCACCGAATTGACTTTCTATTAATTTTGAGTGAATGATATCAAATATGTTATATTTTATAGATTTCGTAGTATTATTAAATATTGTATTAGTTCGGTATTACACATGTAGCAAATAAAAATATAAAAATATCTACCCACACCACACCGCAACCCGCGTAGCATTTGAAATTCAGTACCTGTGCCATTTTGATTTAGACGCATTTTGGATGAAGTCAAAGATCTGAACAGAACTTGAGTGATATATTTACAGACAACAAATTAGTTGAGGGTAGCTGTTTCTGGCAGGCGCTTTAGACCGCCTTATTATCTGAGAGTTAGAGAGGAAGAATTTGAATGTTATTAAAAAATCGGGTTTTCCTTTGAAAAAGTAAACACTTTCATGTACTTCAGCCATAAGGACAACATTGGTCACAAATGTTCTGCATAGCAGGGGAGAGCGTTTACACATGAGAGGTGTCAATGTCCACCAATTTCCAAAATACTCAATAGCCTTGGAGGAAGTGGTTTGAAAATGTGAACATATCCGATTATATTCTAATGGATACAATGGGCAGCTTCTTGTAAAAATATTGAAAATAAGCTTCAGGGTTGGTATAATGAGCATATCAAATATCGTTACATTTAATAAAATTTGTTTTTTAGCAATTTTGGAGTTTCTCACATATGTCAAAATATATTGAAAAAGCGCATACAGAAAGATTATGAAACTGAATCTATCCTTAGCAGTACTTTAAATAGTTAATTTCTTCATTGAAAATGTATTTTTAAATTACAGTCTACGTGTATTAAAATTTTAATTAATTAATAGTGTGTAGAATTATTTAGATGATGTAATTGACATTGTAATTACTTATGTCGTCGCTGCTTCCCGGAAGCACAAACGACGATTTTGACACATACAAACATCGTTTGCTTCAATTTACTTAATTACATTAAATTAGCAGCAATGTCAGCAGTCGCTCTTCACATTAAAAATTGGGTCAATGTCGTATGCTTTTCAATCTGTTATTTATTTGTTGGAATGCTTTCCAATATATTTTCACCATATCTTCCTTTACTCGGACTTGAAAAAGGCCTTACTTACACAGAAGTTGGGTGGATTTTCGGTGCTGGTCCAATTATAAGCATTCTTCAGATGTTATTTCAACCGTATTTTTTCAAAAGAGAGGTACGTTTTGCAAAATCAATTTAATAATAATAATAATAATAATAATAATAATAATAAATTTATATTTCTAGTCACCAACGGACTTTTATTATTTATCTAAAAGTAATTTACTTAATCATTCTGTAGAATTTATTTTACAATTATTTCGTACAGGAAATTGAAACAACTCGATATTTTTTGATTGTATAAAAATCAAATCAATTGAGTATATTGTGGGAATAAAGTTAGAATAAACAGTACGTACATATGATAATTTTCCTCTCGTTGTTTACTTGTCCCTTAAGGTTACTTTGGTTTAGTTCTAAACATGATATTATAATTGAGAATTTAAATTTAAACTAGAATGTCTATAAAATTTTAGAAAAATAATGCAGTTTAAATAGTCATTTTTTTGTATTATGATGATAAATTTTTGTTTATATACCAACCAATAATGAAAAATGATGTTTTTTAATTCCTCTAAGTTCCGGAAAAACAAATATAGAAGAAAAATATTATCATAAAAAATAGTCTCTCAGAATTATGCAAATAATGGCTATTTCACAATTAAAAAGGTAGCTAACCCCTTTGAATGACTGCTTATCTTGAAAGATTTCGCACTAAACTGTATCACGAAAATTGGCCTAGAAATTCTAAAAGTGCCTACAGTCAACCCCTGCCTTTGCTCCAGTTCATTTTATTTAACTGCATTTGAATCACTTCGAAAATACATGAGGTATAATGAAGATAAATTTTAATAAAATTTCAACAAAATTCAAAAATCAGCTAAATGGTAAGGAGTTCTCGAAGTATTGTTTCTGAATTAAGACTTTACTGACAAGCTTTGTAAAATTTTCAATGTAATGTACATGTGACGTCCCAATGGAATTCGAACAGTAGTTTTTGTGGAAGTTCTTCAACTAAAAATGTAAAAATTCTAGACAATTTGTGACTTTAGTTTTTTAATAAACAGGTCATTTTATTTACATTTATAAGTCAATAATAGCATATGAAAATTTTCATTACATGATACAGAATAATTGCTTGTATTATAATAATTTCACATTGTCACAACAAAATCGTAACCTCTTGGCGCTTACTATGGCTTAGTTTAATGTTGTGAACATTACACGACTTCTTTTATAATTTATAGAGATCATTAGCCTTGCTTGGGCAGTGCTTTGGAATTACTTCCAAAGCGCTGTTGTCGTCAACGTATATATTTCGATCTTCGTGATGCCTGAGTAAAGTGTTGATGACCAAAATAAATAACAAAGGACCAAATTTCGCAGCTTGAGGCACACCAGAGAAATTGAACTCCCCAATTGAGTGTGTTGTCATGTGACCAGGTTTTTAGCTTGCGAAGGGCTACGAAGGATAAAATCCAATTATGTTCTAACTGCTGATAGCACCCTCCAGTAATTTCATTTTAATCATTTTTATGATCCATAAGATCGAATGCTTTTTTAATGTAAATTGTTGATCAATTATAGGAAGAAACTACTAAGCAGTTTGGTGGGATTAAATAAGAGATGTATTGCTATTACAGCACATCACGAACTATTGACACAAACTTAATTATTGTAGTAATTTCTGTTATCAGGTTTTGCTCCACTGTCATCTGTTTAACAATGCTTAATTTAGATGTTGCATATTATTTACATGATTGGCATGCTGTCAACGGCTTTTGGACTTTTCTGTTGTGGATTGTTGGTATTCTGCGCTCCGCATCAATTCTTTTCACTTATGTTGGCTACAATGTGTGTAACATTCTCCGCAAGTGCTGTAATCCCAATCAGTTCATTCCCTTTAATAATTGCGCAATTGCCCAACCATTCTGGAAAGGCAAGTTTCATCATACTTTAACTCAAAATATTTTTTATGCATGATGAGTAAGGATAGAAGTGGGTTCATGCTTAGCTCACAATTTTAATATTTTAATCAAAGCAAAAGGTTATTCACTGAGATACACTCTTAGTAGTCTAACAACTAAAATAATATAATTGATCAAATCATTTTTTCTTTAAGATTTTATCTGTGGTCGGGGTTTACTGTACCAGGTAGAAAGATTGAACAGTGGGTGATACCACGATTCAGGTTTCTCTTTCTGATACTCAAAAATTATATAAATGTCTCTTTCTTCCTCAATTGACTTACTGCATTATTGTTTGGGGAGGAGAAAATAGACTATATGTCCTTGATAAAATCCAGAAAATAATCATAAATTATGATAACATTGCTAAATTTATTCCCTGTTCAGAAATTTTCGTTTCAAAAGATGCAACACTGTTCAACAAAATATCAAAGCGAAGTGAAGCCGAAGCGGCACAGCAGTTGAGAGGTTACTAACCGTAGTAACTTAGTGAGCATCTGCTGCGATCAAGAAAACTGGCTGGCACTTGACGTAGCTCATAGGCCAGAAAAAGAGTTATCCCTGACATGACTGCCCCAAGAGACGGACTTATACTAGGCAACAGCAAGCAGTCTTGCTAACAGTGTTACTAATGTACCGCCGCTGTTTACTAAAACTATAAAGACAGGCTGCTAGACCATCAAACCCCCATGTGCATAAAGTACACATGACGAAATCTTCTACTCCTCTTGCTTAACGTCCCCAAACGCATACATACAGCAACGCATCCCTCAAGCATTGGCGTTATCCAAGAACCGTTCCGTATAATTGGTTAGGATAGCTTAAGTACACTGCTTTGGGTTCCCAAAATGCCACCTGACCTTTGTTTTCATATTTCAATATTATTGTCTTCTGAAAGTTCTTTTACTGAAAGTGTTAATAGTTCTTTGTATGAATAGAAAATTGTAGAAAATTTTAATCTGCTATTGAAATTGAATAGTAGGTGTGCTGAATGATGCCTATAAATAAAATTTAGTGACAATATTGGCTAATTATAAAATTTTTAAGCGATGACGTATTGCGAGAATTGATATTTTGAAAAAAAAGAAAAAATAGACTTATTAACACAAATGTTTGTATTACAGTCGTGTCCAAATTTGCATACAAACAGATAAAAGAGATATCTAGTAAATTTTTGAAGGCAAATTTCTCTAGTAATAAAAAAATAGACCAATTGAACTCGCAGCTTCAGAAAACTTTAATATATACGATTTTCCCAATATTTCAAAGGGATCATTGGCATACATTTTTAAAAAAACAAAGAAGTGCTTTGCTTCACAAAAAAAACCATGGTCTGACAGTCCAAAGGTTTTCACAAATGAGAAGTACAATCTTTAGTTTCAGCATCTTCATTCAATCTATTTTGAGCTCAGATAATCTATAAATAGAAGTTCTAATATTGTCTAACTTATCCTATGTATCAATAAAGCTAATTCCAATTCGTATTCAAAAAAGTTTCGTTCTGACATACTAAATTGAAAGTCATTCCAGGTGCAAAAAACTTTCTAAACTCATGTACAGTTATGAATGCATACTTAATCATAGGAGTTTGAAAGTTTCCTATATCACAGTATACGGTCTATAAAGAATGGATTCTGTTGAAGAATTACCGATCTACTAAGAGTAGACTTGATATTTTACTACGAATAGTAATTTCAGGCTTGTAGATACATATAATATTTATGTACTGTGGCTACTAATTAAAAAAGGCTACACCCACTCTAGAAATCCTTACATCCGCCTCTGGACATATCCACTGTCTCTATATAGGTGTCTATGTACACAGGTCACGATTAGAGATTTTGAAGTACTATTTTTCTTGGAACTAATCTGATTTCAAGTTTAATATAGTCGTAATAAGAATGGGTACTGTTCACATTAGTTCTTAAAATCTTCATTTTTATAATATTACTAGAATTAACAATCGCTTTAACTTTAATATTCCATATTCTTGTAATCATCTGATCTAGTTCTAATTCTAGTTCAAACTCTTTATTGCAACGCTTAAACCCCATTTTTTGGGAAGTGAAGGCCATCAATATTGCCTAATTGTAATAGTTGGTTGAACGCAGATCTCGTGAGGAACTGTAAATGAAACTATGATACAGAAAATTATGAATCGCAAATTGTGATAACGGTCAATATTCTAATGCAGATCTGATTTTATAAGAATATTCGCAGGGATTTAATTTCTTAAAGCTTTGAGCACCATAACTGTTCAATATAGCCTGCAATCTTTTAATGTTAAAAAGTTAAAGTATTTTCTTTTGATGGATCGCTTTCTGTTCGTCCTCTGATGCTACAAATAAAGGCTTCTTTAAAATATACCTTAGATGTATTTTTTGCATTAATAAATGAAATGTTTTATAATTATTTTGGAATTTTTAGTGCTTTAACGGCTAAATCTGATTTAAAAGTATAAGGTCATTTGGCTTACCAATTACTTTTTAAATATTTCACTATTATTAGATTTCACTATTCAGTAAGCCAAATTGTTTTACATTTTTAATTGGAAATTCAAATTTAGAAAACTTATTATATTCTTTGTTATTATTTCTAAATAATTGTGTTCCAAATGCTTTTGACGAACTTAAACGATTTATTTAGCCAATAATATTTAAGGTTTTATGTGTTCTTGTGGTATAC
>CABFPE010000133.1:543158-560854 GCA_900660155.1 Hofstenia miamia | reverse complement strand
TTTAAGATATATATATAATCCATTCATTACTTTTTGAAAAATCTTGCTAACAAATAGGCAGTCAGACAGAGGTGAAAATTGGGCCTCTTTGGTGAATTTAGAAAATAAAAATACTAATTAAGATATAGGGATGGACACAAAGTCACACGTTATTGACTTCAATTTAAAATTTGCAAAAAAATTAAGCTAAAGCAACTAAATGGTATTTGCATTATGTTCGTAGACTGGGGTAAAAAATGACCCCAAACAACGTTCACCTAGTATATACTAATATTTATGCACATTTATAATATTTGAAGCACTGGATCTAAGGAATTAGCTTAGACATAAATTCAGGAAAAGTTACAAAATTTCAGTTACTTTGTACCAGTATGTTATTGCGCATTGAAAATGGCAGATTTTTTCTTTTTTTAAATTTTTATAGATATTTTACCATGGTTTAATATTTTCTCTTTAATACTATTTTTTCTAAAATTATGTCTGTTGTATTTGTGAATCATTAGGCAACACGGGTTTTATTATACAGCACTTTTTGTAGATATGGCGATTACAGTCCTAAATGGGTTACTCATTGCTTATTACATATTTCCCATTTCAGCACCTCAACTTAAGAAAAACTATAAAATATAGCGAAAGGGATATTCAGAACTGCCATGAACGTCCAGTTTTTAACCAAAAAATTTTATTATTCTTAAATCGACAAACTTGTGATGGGAATCAGAAAACAATAAGACCACAAGACATGTGTAGTAAGACTTATAAAAGAATCACAATCCCTTAAACAGAGATGAAATCCACCCCAGCTGTTTTTGGTGTGTTAAAATGTTATTTAAATTGTAGTGTAAATATTAATTGATTTAAAAATATGTAACTATTTTAGCAATTGAAATGTCTAAAATTAGTAAATTCCCATTGTGTTGGCAAAAGTCGATTCATATTTTTTGCCAGAATTGGATATGAGGCTGACAATATTTCGCAGTAATTTCCTTGGATCCTCCGGTCCCAATTTCAATGAGACAAAGCTGATGTTTTAGTCAGGTTAAATGAGTTGAGTTAAAACACTTCTAATTTTGTTTAAATTATAATTTAGAATTTAATTAATCATCTTGTAATTAGTAATTCAAAATCACGTTCATTGCTTACTACATACTAAGGCAGACTATATAATAGACCATGCAAATCGAGCCATAAAATATTGATTTATTATGTCTTAATTGCGCCTACAGATTGAAAGTAGTACTGGTGTTTGTGAACATTTCACATGTAAAATCCACGACTAAACTCAAATTTTTTGCCTATATTCAATCGTTAATTATGTTTATCCTTTAGCTTCAACTCCTACCTCTGAAGAACTACTGGCAAGGATGAAGAAACGTAACAACTCCCTCGATACATTTAAACACAATACTCTTCTTGAGGAATTACGGCAGTATATGATGTCTAAATCTAGTGCAGTTCCCACTCAGGAAATAATAGATGCATTTGGAAAGCAAGTATCGGGTTTAGATACACTTGTTTTCAAGTCGCTTCTATATAAAATATGCGATTTTAACAAGTCAGAAGGATTGTGGTCTCTTAAAGATTCGTTTTTATAAATAGTTTATAGTTTTTGATTTTGTTATATTTAATGATTAAATCTGATACAGTAATTGTGAGAATTTAAACATAGGTTCATCATCTGTCAAAATTAAAAATTGTTTTCAGCACTGATGCCGTGTTGGCGGTCCGCGGACGCATCCGGACCGAATGAAAATGACATTCGGCCCAGTTCCATCAGTGGTTCGAACCTTCGAAGGTTTTTAATTCAATAATATGCAATATTAATAAACGTAAATTTACTTTAGTTTTTTTCTTTAAGGCCACAAGCAAACAACTCAATTTTCACCGGTAATTTGGCCCCGGGGTTCCACTTGAAAACAATCTGAAAAATTTCATCCTTGCATCACTGGTTTACATTATTATAGTAAATATGAGATTAACGAAGTGTAATACATCGCGCACTTTGACTGGCATTTATTAAATTTCACCATTCAGAATATTATATTTTAAGGAAACATTTAAATTTTGTTACTGAACATAATTTTACATGTACTAATAATCGTAATTCTAATCAATGAAATATATTGTCTGATTTTTGGAACTAATTATGGCTCATGCTCAAGTATTTATCATTTTAACGGGTTAATTGTACGAGCAAAACTTTTTAAGGTAAACCAATAAAACTTAATGATGCAAAAATTGTGAATAATATTGCTAATATTCGTTTATAGTAACAGTGGAACCATGATCTCTCAGTGAGTTATAGCCCGAGTTCTTATATTGAGGATAACATTTGAATCACTATTAATGTTTTTCCAGGATCGAATGTGAATGGGGAATTTTTGCTTTGGGATACATCTTAATTTCATCCAGGCGTTCGCTATTTTGTGATGTTCCTGAAACAGTCTAGATTTTCCAAAATTCTTTATTCGAATCATATTATAATCTTAAACCTGAAAATGAAAACCAAAAATTGTATTTATCAAAACGAATTGTTTGCACAACAATCTGTCGATTGTTGCAAATGAAAATGTATTTTCTCAATGTTAAAATGTGGGCGGGCCAACGTTTTTGTGATGCTTGCTGTTCTTGCTGCAATATTCTGAGTTTCAGCAAGCCTTCTCTAACGAAAAATCATTTCTAGTTACAAAAGGGAAAACTTATCGTTTAAGCGGCCCTTAAGCTTTTCAATATCGATAATTGCCTACAGTTGTTGCATCAATCAATGTGCGCTTTGTTATTAAAAACAATGTTTAATATTGGGCAACATTTTAATCGCAGCATAGAACATGCAAAAATCATTTGAATAGCTATGATTTAGATGACAGTGCGTTGATTTCGTAAAGCACAGTTTTAATTATCGCTCGTTACTACACAAATAAAATGTCTTAAACTTACACAAACGAGTAGCAAATTCTAAAAATATGTGGCAGTTTTGATGTTTAAGATGTAGATTTCAATTACACCGTACGCGACATTTATTGAATAGTTAATGGCATTTAAAAAAAACTAGTATTGCATCATTTCAAAGAGCAATTGCTTTTTGTTAAATATATATTGTCGAAATTCATTTGAAGTTTAAATCTTTGAGCTTCAAAATCCACGTATTTGAAGACTCGCTGTTACTTGAGACAACTTCTTACCAAAATAAAGTAGTTAATTATCATTAAAACGATTGACATACGTTCAGGCGGCATCAAAAGATGTGTAGTCTACATCCACCTAAACAATATGTCGTACAATAATTCTTACATCAAATGCTGCTCATTTGAGAGCACTTGTAACCGATTTCTTGTCAATAAAGGTTAGCATATTCTGAATCACAATACAAATAAAGTGATAAGCACTTAAAATGTTAAAAATAGTTTTTTCTTGTTCAATGACTAAGCTTGGTTGTTGGGATTGATTGAGTTTTTTTGTAATTTAAATAGTTGATTTTTTTGGTTTCAAATACACTTTTACATTTCTTTTAAAGTCCTTAATTAAGTTTTCTTTTTTAAATTGAAGTAGTAATTCATTCCATGAGTCAATACTAAAATTAGTAAAGGAGTTCTTTATCATATTTTTCTTAAATTTAAGTTTTCTATAAGAATTTGTTCTAAAATGTATTTTAGTTGATACTTTGTTTCTTGCCTTCAATTTGAAAAATACTTCTAGAGATATAGTTTTTGTAAAATATTCTAATATATAGATATTCTAATAAGTAGTTATCTTGTTTGATTGTAACTTGATTTCTTCTTTTACAGATGGTATTAATACTCCAATTGAAAATTCTTTCTAGTTTGATCCCCATTCTTTTAATGAGAGTTGTTAATAAACAGGCTGAATATAAGTAATGAGAAAATATAGATGATGATTATATTAGAGTAATTTTCCAATTTATAGGTATGCATTTTTTAATTGTAGTTAGTGTTTTGATTCCTTGTATCATTTCTGCATTATTTTGTTGACTTCAATTTCAAATGTTAACTTATTGTCAAAGATTACTCCTAAGTATTTAAATTTTGTCTCTTCTTGTATAATATTATTGTTTATTTTTAACATTAATTTTTCAGTCTTGTTTAAAATATTTAATGCCATAAATCTAGTCTTTTTAACATTTAATTTTATTTTATTTTTTTCAAAGCATAATATTGCAGTTTGTAGTGCGCTTAATTAATCACAATGGTTGGTTGAATACAGCAGGGTGTCATCAGCATATTGGACACATTTTATGTTTTCATTAAAATTAATGTCATTAACATAAAGATTGAATATTAATTGCCCTAGAACTGATCCTTGAGGTATTCTTTTATTAATTATTAGTTTATTAGACATTTCATTGTTTACTTTTACGTATTGTTGTCTATTAGTTAAATATGAATTTAATAACTTGTATATTCATTAAAGTTGAATGTTTTTGTTTTTTAATTAGTATTCCATGATGAATTGAATTAAATGCTTTAGATAAATCTATTGATAAGATGTAAATACCATCTCCTTTATCTATGTGATTTCTCCAATCCTCTAAAACAAAAATTAATGCATTATTCGTAGAAATATTCTTTCTAAATTCAAATTGTAAAGATAATAATATTTGCTATTTTTCGAAATATTCATTAATTTAATTATATAAAATTCTTTCGAATATTTTACTTATAATTGATAGAACTGAGATTGTTCTGTAATTATTAGCTTCATCAATGTGACCTTTTTTGTATATAGGTATTATTTCTGCAATTTTTAATTCCTCTGGATAAACACCTTCATTAATGCATTGATTTAATATGTCGCATAGTGGTCTACTTGTGATTTTTATTGTTTTTTTATAAACCATATTGGTGTTTTGATTGTTTCCTCAGACTTGTTAACTTTTAGATGTCTTGATGTTTCCTTAAATTGATGTAGTGTTACAAAAGTAAAATAAAATTTTTTTTATCTCAAATTCTTATGAATTGTCATTTCTTCTTGATTGTGAATTTTTCTTTGTGCACAATCATTAAATTCTCCTAATTTTATAAATGATTCATTTAATATAGTTGCAAATGTAGAGCTTGTTGCCATATGCTAACAATTATTTTGAATGTTTTGACCCGGATTAAGATATGTCATTTGCAACCTCTTGCACTAGATGCATGTATATTTGCATTTCATTACAAAGCAATTTATTGCCATATGACAATTACATTTCTTTAACAATATATTCAATTCTTGTACGAACAAAATAAGAGAAAAATTATGAATATTCATTAAAAATAATGAATTTCTAAAATATTTGAAAATAACACTAGGTAGACATATTTTTGCTTCAACCTTGTGTGTCATGCATTTTAGCTAACAGGAGAGCACTTCTAATAGGAGAACTTCTGCTAGAGGTAGAGGTATAAATGATAAATGAAATTGTTTTCAACAAGGGTTTTTCCTGTGATTATTATCGGGAAGTGGCAGATCTATTAATATGTTGGATCATTACTATTAATGAGAAAATATTATTTTAACCATTATATTTAACCATTGTAATTATTCAATTGAACTGAAGTTATTATTAATCAATTTATAGTTTTTCTGTTTTAGATCTATTCATGAAATTTGGAAAGTTGCGGAACAATTTGAGAATATTACATAAATGCAGAATAATCAGCATTGACAATCACTTCATATATATATATATATATATATATATATATATATATATGTATATATGCGTTCTTATATATACTGGTAAATTACTATAGTGAAATTCGATAGGTTGCATTCAAATGTAAACTTCAACAGCCCAATTATTTTTTAAGTTTTAAACCGCTTAAAAAATATTTAATCGCTTATAGCTCAAAAACTATTTAAGATATTCTCAATCTGAAAGCACCGCATCATAGAAAAGAGTCTCTTCTTTTTTTTCGCTTTAGATCCACGCACTTGCTCAGTTTCATCAAAGCGTGCCGTTGCGCGAATTTTAAATTAAATACCAACAAAAACAAATTAAAATTTGTGATTTTTTATTTTCAAAGTATTGCCAACAAATTCGATAAATTTTCTGATGTAATAAATAATTTTGATTAAAATTCAATAATTGAAATAACTGAAACCTGGTTAACAAAGGAAGATAAATTACCAAACTATAGCAAAGACATAATATTTTTTACTAAGAATAGGGACAACACATTATCCAAGAAGTCAAAAGGAGGTGGAGTATTAATATCAGTTCCTAGACATTTCAAACCTAAACAGACAAAAGAAATTGTCAATAGAAGATCTAAATTTGAAAGTTTATGGATACAAGTAAACGTTAATACTAAAATTTCATTAATAAATATCAGTTATTGCAGCAATAAGGAATCATATAAAGACTTTCTTTCTACAATGATACTTGAAATTAACAAAGCTTCTAAAATATCACCATCAATAAATTCTAATGGGTGATTATAATCAAAATTATTTTAACAAAGCTGAAACAAGAAATATACATGATTTAATAGATATTTATGGTATGTCAGTTATCAATGTAAAAATTCCAGCACATATAAATTCAAATATTTTTCATTAATTGATTATATAATATGTGAATCCCAAGAAAAGCCAATTTGGAATATTTCGGTACTGATTGTTTGATATCAGATCATTTATTAACATGAGCAATATACAAAGAAGAAATGAACCAATGAAAAAACCAATACAATATCAATATGTTCATTCAAGATGTAAATTCAATAGACATTTATTATTCAATGACCTTTTATTAATAATTGGCAATTTATATAATTTAGAAAGTGTCAATAAGAAACTAACATTTATTATTGATAATTTAAATTACCTTTGCAATAAACAATGCCCACTTATAAAGCAAAATAAATCGGATAAGAAATTATGGATAACAAATGAAACTAAGCTTTTAATCAAAATGAAGCAAACTGCGTGTATAAAATACTGTAAGGATAAAAATACAGCAAACTTTATTGAATATAAGAACATAAGAAAGCAATCAAAGAAGATAACTACTTAATACATTAGAATATTTGCAAAAATTAAGATCTCTAGAAGTATTTTTCAAATTGAAGGCAAAAGACAAAATACCAGCTAAAAACATTTAAGAACAAATTCTTATAGAAAACTTAAATTTAAAAAATTAAGATGAAAAACACATTTACTAATTTTTATATTGACTTGTGGAATGAACTACCACCTCAGTTTAAAGAAGAAAAATTTATTAAAGACTTTAAAAGAAATGTAAAAATGTTTTTGAAACCAAGACAAATCAACTATTTAAATTACCAAAGAACTCAATTAATTCCAACGATCAAGCTTAGTCATTGAAGAAGAAAAACTATTTTTAAAATTTTAATAAGTGCTTAACACTTTATTTGTATAGTGTTTTTATATTCAGAGGATTTTAAAAAATATATAATAATAATAATGTTATTATTGTTATTATTATTATTACTATTATTATATAGTGACATTTCAGAACTTTATATTGATAATAAAAAATTTACCGATAAAAAAAGATTTTAAATCATCTAAATCACACATTTAAAGAATTAGGTAACTTCAATTTTCTTAAAATTTCTCTATCAAAAGTTAAGCAATCAAATTGTAAATCTACGTTTCAATTTAGGTTATCTACCTTAAAAGAATAACAAACTATGGTTCTAAATTAGACGTAAATAAATCTTCAGGTTCCACTCATGTATTTGGTGACCATTTATCATTTGCATTTAATCAATGTATAGTTGAAAACGAATTTCCGGAAATAATATAACACCTTTTTATAAAAATGGAGATCCCCTTATTCCTAAAAATTATAGGCCAATTTCAATAACGCATCCTTTTAGTAAGCTATTTGAAAGGTTACTGCACATTCAAATCAATCAATATCTTGCATCTGAGAATATTTTATCATCCAAACAATATGGTTTTCGCGCTAAACATAGTACAAGTGATGCAATTATTTCAATTACTGAAAAAATAATAAATCTCAAAATAAATCCAGTTGCATAGCCCTTCTAGACTTAAGCAAAGCTTTTAATTCAATGAATTTTGAAATTTTATCGATGAAACTTAAAAATTATGGATTTCAACAAAATTCAATTAAGTTAATTATGAATTTCATAAAAAATAGAAAACAGCGTGTATTAATGAATAACATGAAATCTGATTACATTACAACCGATCGAGGAGTACCTCAAGGCACAGTATTAGGGCCCGTTCTATTTGCAATATATGTGAATGACATAATTAAACATGTAAACCATAGTGAAATTTATCAATTTGCTGATGACACGTGTCTCATAAATACAGATAATTTTGCATTTAGGGCCACGAAAATATTTGCAAAGTGATATTGAAAACCTTTCTGGGTATTTCACATCCAATCAATTAACAATTAATATTGAAAAAACTCAATTCATTATATTTCCCCTAATGCTGTAAAAGAAATAACAAACAAAGTTGACTTAATTGTAAACAGTGTTCCGATAAAACAAAGTGATCATGTTACATATTTAGGTGTTGATATTTACAAAGATTTAAAATTCGATAAATTTCTCTTAAAAAAGATACATAAAATGGCTTCTGGCGTTAGATACTTATACCACCTCAGAAATTTAGGGCCAGATTATCACATTCAGTTATTGCATGCATTTTGCTTATCGCAACTACATTATTGTTCATTTTTATTTATTAATTTTAACACAAAAAACCGTTATTTATTATCAAAAACTTTTAATTGGTCATTAAAAACATTAAATTATCATGTTAGTGAATACAGACGAAAGTATAATATATTATCCCCACTATATGGAGTACAATTCCATGCAGCTTCAATTTTATTTAAGTATATATATGGCCGACAATCAATTTCTTTTCTTGATAATTACTTAAAACTAAATTCTCGATCACATAAGTTTATTTGTAGCAGTATTTCATATCCTAGTTTTCATCGAGCAGCCTCTAATATTTGGAATGATTTAGATAATGAGACTAGAGTAGAAAAAAATTACAAAAAATTTAGTAAAAAATTAAAATTTGCACTTTTACATCGACAAAATACAATCGGAGACATAAACATGCTAAACACATTTACTGATTTTTACACTGAGCTCACCGCATACATAGACACACACATGCACACACACAAATTTATTATTATTATTATAGATTTCATATTTAGTTTGTAGATTAATTGTAACTTTTTAGCAAATATATTGCTTTGACTCTCATTATATTATTAATTCATGACTAATAATTTCTTATTCTAAGCCATAAATGAATATACATTATTTAAATGGCATGCTCGTTAATCTTACATATTTTTGGAGAATTTTGAAAAATAAACGAATTTTTAATGTACTGCATAACAATTAAATGGCAAATGAGGTTTTTATTTTCATCAGATGTACCTAGTCTTATTTCAATGCCATCTAGTGTACAATTAATATGAGAAATTAATACATCACAAATAAACGTCATTTTATCAATTTTGTTCTACAGAATCAAACTTCGAAAAAAAATTTTAATGAAAACAATTGCTTCAATTCCATTGTACAACAGTAATTCAAATAAATTTTGCGAGAGGTTTATTATAAACCTGCCGGTTAAAAACTGGGGAAACATTTTAGACACACCGATTCTGAGTTTAAATATAAGTGCAAGTGTGGGGTATGTAGCACACGCCTTTTTGACTTTGAGGTATATTACCCATACTATTTTTCTTAATAACCAATGGTAGCTGTGTAGCTCAATAAATATTCTTTTAGTAAGTTATTGCAAACAATATTATTAGCAACTTTTATTTACAAAAATTTCGTTAACAGTTTGATACATAGAAAACGGTTAGATTTTAAATTGCGGTCAACATTGTTTTATTTTCGCATAATTTAATGTGACTGGGCCTTTACAAAATACCATTGCTACCATCATTGCACACACTTAAAAATAAATAAGGCTTACATACATATTAGAAAACTAAAATACCATAAATGATACTTAATAGTCTTTGTAAAAAAACTCATAAGGGCATCTGTTGAAATGAACATAATCGTAATGTAATAATCTTACATCTGCAATTTACTTAAGATGAAGAAGTTACGACCTAAAGATCAGACTTACGCGGAAGAAAGCTTATGAGGAAAAAGGTATTACTATAAATACCTTCAAACTCTCCAATTTTTTATAGGTTACGAGCCCAAATTTTAGTATTTGGTCACTAATATCATTATACAGTACATATAATCGTGCAGTAAAGTTAACAAAGAGAAATTTTTTAGTACTTATGTTAACTATGCTGGTTCAAAAATAATTTTGCACTATGTATTAATAGGAACGCAATTTGGTGGAAATTCTTAAATAGATAAGAGCCAAAAAAATTACTCACTGGAAAATGCCCCATTTGCCCCAGGATATGAAAACATTTGTATGAGCACAATATTATACAATTTTGTTCATGATAAGTAAATCTTGCCGATAAAACTTGCGAGTTTTATTGTAATGATTTAACGCAGTCTAATAAATATGCTATGCTTGTGATTTTCCTCGGTTTCAATGCTTGTTGCCACAATCAATCATGGCGTGAACCAATATTTTCAAGCTTGGCTGCACAACTTCTAAAATGTATGTGACTAAAATAACCAAAGAAAATTTTTCTAAATTTAAATAATTGCAGATGGTCTTTATGATGCATCTTTCAACTTTAATTGCCTCGTTTAATTTTAATAATAAATTAAAATAACCTTTTTATGCAATTGAACGCATACATATTTTAAATTCATAAAGTCAATTAAATTTAAGAATAACTATAGGTATTATTATTACTATTAACACATTTCTGCAATTTTCATAGGAACTGTATATAATAATTTTTGTAATTGATCTAGTTAATTTAATTTCTCAATGTTATTATCTAGCAAAGTATTTTAACCATGAAATATGTGTTGTTTTTTCACTACTTAAATAACTTTTTCTTCATGACATTAAGTAAATCATCGGGTGGAAGTATTGCTGCTTTTTTGTAATTTACCATGGCCTACGTTTCCTGTAACCATGATTTTACTTTAAGAATATGATACCAATCTAAATTATGTATTTCTTAATCGAACAAAACAAACTAAATTTATGACAAACTTCATTTGTTACACTAATCACTACCAGCCAAGCTGAAAGACGAAAGGCGAACAAGAAGAGCGGCGCTTAACTAACACTCGACGGGCACGTCGCTGTACTGAGTCCCTCACTTACAGTCGACGTTAAATACCAGGGTAGAAGAAGGTGGCACCATGTGTACTTTGTGCATGTGGGCCGTAACATTCGAGAAGCCTGTGTGTTAAGTTTTCGGGTGACAGACGGCGACGCAGGGGTAACAATAGCTGTTGGCAAGACTGCCAGTTTCATGAATGCGTCTCATAGGACAGTCACACAGAGATTATTCTTTGGTTCTAGCCTATGAGATAGGCCTAGGAAAGCGTTTGCTGCTAAACAAATGTAAAAAAATCATTTGAATGTTATATTCCAAGTTAATTATTATTTTTCTGTTTAGTCTCAGCTATATAAAACTGTGTTACATGTTGATCAATAGCAGATAAATATTTGAAAGTAATACATGCTAAACTAAATAAGACAACAACATCGAGAGCTCGCAATTTGAACGAAGGATCGATGGATTCTTCGATATTACTCCAAATGTCAAGTTGAGATTTCCAACTTCGAGTCGCAGAGTCCAATATCTATCTATCTATCTATCTATCTATTTATCTATCTATATACATATATATATATATATATATATATATATATATACAGTTCGTCCAGAAAAAAATGAAGAATTTCAAATACTATTAACTTTTTAATACTTCAATAGAACGCCACGATATTTGCACTGACATTTAGTAGATAGTTGCGGATTTATCTTTTTGATCGATATTCATTATTGATTTAGTGATTTAATTACAAAATGGCGAAGAATGATGATCTCGTAAGAGATATTGTACGTCTCTATTTCAAAAATGCCGAATCTCCAACCCAAACTGTACGTGCGTATCACACAGAAAAAGGCCTGAAACGCCACGTATTCAATGAATGCAAGGTCAAACGAATAATAGAGAAGTACAAAGATGGATATATTTCTGTCAAAAGACGTGAAGGTAGCGGTCGGACACCATTGTTTGCTGCTGGTGACACCACCGTTCCGGACAAGGCAAANATATATTGTTAAGGATTTTAGCTTAAAGCATAAATTATTTTGCATGCGAGAATCCGAAAAAAGAGTATGTAGTACGTGAGCTCAATGGCTTATTTTCTGCATATTTTCTTTTGAGCAATGCCTAGCATTGAAATGCATGAAATCTTTTACTGGTTCCAAAATATCGCATTAGTACTATATTATGTCACTCATCTTTTTCAAATGAGTGATTTGCTCATGACAAAGTAGGCCAATGTGATCATTTATTCCTAAAAATTGAAAAATATTTTAATATACAGGGTGTTCGCGATCTCCCCGCCGTTTTTTAAACTCAATCATAACGAAAAATAATGATTAAAATAAACACTAATTATATTACCAACAACAAACATAAAATTAAAGCAAGTCTTCAATGTGTCCTCCATTACTTTCAATACACAGATTGCATTTGTAATCAAATTGATAATCAATAATGGAATACAGAGACTATACGTTAGATGAAATTTCAATGATTGTTTCCTATGCGACGGTGTTTAACTGCGAAGAGGCATGCCGCAAGTTCTCTGAAAGGTATAATAAAGAAGCCCCACCTGTACGAACTCTACGTGACTGGAAAAACCATTTCAGAGAAACATTATCAGTGCTTCCACGGCTACCAATAGGAAATCACAGGAACATACGATTATCAAGTGAGAAGAGAGAAGGAATTGTTTCAGCTTTTGGTGATTGCCCCACTACATCTCAAAGAAAGGTAAGTCATGCTGTTGGTGTATCTGTCTCTTCAGTGCATAAAGTTTTAAAAGAAGAGAAAATCCGCCCCTTCAAATTCACAAGAGTTCAAGAGTTTAAAAAACGGCGGGGAGATCGCGAACACCCTGTATATCATCACACTTAGCGGTTTAGCTTATTGTGCTACTAAATTTACTTTTAATGTTCTTAATCCTTATTAATTACATTTCAAGTAATTATTATGGAAATGTTAGCCTCCTCGGCTTGCATTGAAGCACTTCGCATGTTGAAGAATGGTTTGTGCAAATAGTTTTCTTGTACTTGCTGCAGATGCGAACGATTTTCTGTCAAATATATACAGATATCACCTCCTCCTTTTTGATTTGGGAAGGACTGAGTTTGACTGAACATGTTCGGCATTTCATCGAGGGTGGACCGATGCTACATGATGTCAAGTCAAACTGAAATGGAAATATTCACTCTGTAAGAGTTGCCAAGTGATCATAGCACTTGTATATTATCTTTGTAAGCACTGAAATATTAATCGACCAGAGGGAGTTGATAGTGAACCCAACCGTTACTGTCTGTCTGCTTCAGTCGCTTTAAAACGTTAATCCCATTGTTAAAATTTATCTGTAATCCGATTGGCTAATAGCCATTGGGTAGCGATCATGCGACCTCGAGGTAGACAGCCAAAATGGCGGAAATGTTTTTACTAATTTTCTACTTCATGGATTTTAGAAGTTTATAGCTCATTCGAAAGAGGAACACTAGAGGAAGATTTCATTTCAAGGACCAAAAGTCAGAAACCCAAGATCAAATTAGCTAGATCCAAAAAACTTAAAAAAAATTGAAATTTTTTGTCGAGTTGGCCTACTTTGGCAGGCCAATTTTTGTCCAATCTTAAAAATGTTTAAATGAGTATTTGAACCATCGATCGAACTTTATTGTGCATATAAATTTAACATAGTAAGCATTAATCGGCCCGGGTGCTGGTCGATCAAGTACCCAGCAGTGAATAAACAAACTTAATCGACCAGTACTGTGATCGATTACTGCTAACTATGTTAAATTTATAAATATTGAATTTAAGCTTTTCATGAAATAAAAACATGCGTATCCTCAGGGACCTGAGTCTTTGATGTAATGAAATGGTTGAGGTCTTTTTATAACTATTGTTGAGGAAGACATGAAACAACTTCAAAAACACTTCATTCAGAAAGAACAATAACTAAATAAAACGAGGGCCCATTAAATGAACAAAGAAAATATAGACCAAAGGCGTCAATTTCTAGTAATTGGGAGATTTAGGGTCAATAATTTCTCAAAAAATAAGCATCTTTGCATTTCTCACTCAAAATATACAAAATTCAATTTAAATGTCGGTTTCCAAAGTTGAGAAAAGTTCCTATTATTCAACTGGAATCAATGAAAACTTCAAGAAAGAAAATTTATCAAAAAAATCCTTAAAAGTATTTCTTTAAAGCAGTAAAAAATATTGAAAAATAAAACAATGAATTTAGTGAAGGAAGCTAATGACCTAGATTTTTTCATTAAATAGTATTTAGCTTTTTAGAGACCTGGTTATAAATTGTGTCAACTTCGCTCAATGAGCATTCTATTAAGCATCAATTTGGTTCAATTTAAACCCATTAAAACACTATTCAAAATGGCTTGATATTCGACTAATTTTCAATACTTGACTGAATTACGGGTCTCGTTTATAGTTGATTAACAAGGTCATCAGATCTTTCTTAATATTCTCACAAAATAACTACAAATTAATGATTGTAATATATTCTTGATTTTTGATCTAAAAAATCTTAGATAAGTTCTAAGATAAAGAAAAACCGTTCCCTATCTCTAGTACCCTGATTGCTAAATCGGTCAATAGAGGCTGATCTAGAGATTTCAATGGTCAATATAACCAGTGACAATGCATAGGAATGTAAAACACCAATACTGAGCCAAAAAAGTAGTCACTGCAATTGATTCCCAAAATTTGCAAAAAAAGTTTTGATGCTAAATGTGAGATAACTGGAAGTGTCTTACCGCCTCGCAATTCCATATTCAAATTTCAGAAACAGTTAAAATGCATAATGCTATGAATAACTTCCGATTATCTTTTGTTCAGAAGTCATCAATTGGAAAAAGGCTGCAAGGCAAACAATTTACGAAGAAGTTCTTCAGTCAGTTGGGGAAACTCAAGATTACTTTGCCTGATTTGTCGCCGCTAGACTGTTTCATAAGAGTTTATCTGCGGGAAGAAATGTAAATCTCTTGCCAACATTGCGACCTTAAGTACACATATTGAGGAACAAATGTTTCATATATTAACTAGTAAGTTACGGAACAATCGAAATTACATTTTGAAAATTTATAAACATAAAAATTGAATGTTACTGCTGGTTATAAAAATATATTTTTTTTGGATTTCTATGCTTATGGTAAATTTGGTTAGGGTTTACAATGCTAACGATAATATAAAAACCACGCCATAGATTCTATTTGGAATTTAGTTTAATTATCTTCGGAAGTTGTAGGGAATACGATAGCATAGTTAATACTAGACCACAAGAGTCAAAGGTGTTCTGTCTGTCTTGGCTTTGGAACAAGTATTGTTATATTGCCCTCCATCACCCCTATTATCATTTCCACTTTCATACAATGTAAAAATTTCATCCGCAAGTTCATATCTCCCGAGATAATTCATTCAATTCATTTTATTATTGAAAATTTTGTTTAGCTTTGCCCTTCTAATTGGTCAATATTGATAATCACTATTCTAAAAAAAGATTTCATTTTAATGACTTTGTAAAACGAATTATGTCTTTAGCACCATTCTGTTTCAATTTGGAACAAAGTTTAAGCACAATTCTTGTCTTGTTTATCAAACTTGATTCTACATAGGCATGCTCCATAATCGCTGCTATGAAAATGCAGAGTGAATGGAAAAGCACGTTTGGATGTACAATTTAAACAGTATATTTTCATCTTTCAAAGCTGAATATTTCCTGGGCATAAATAGGGCTGTAATTATCATCTTATAGGCTTTTAATCATGTAAACAAGGTAATATTTAATAACTATAAGGTCATACTCTTATTTATTCCACAAATAACATGCGAGTTTGGGACTTATACTTAAAATAACGTAAACTGAGAACAAATGAATTATTTGCTTTGATTTATTTCAATTAAAAAAGCATCCTTTCCCAAGCAGGTGATGTCTTTCTTTCAAGTTGAGTTATATAAATATCATGGTTTCAATACAAAAATATTGAGATATATAAGCACGGCGAAGAGACATTTAACTTAAAAAATTAATTTTACATTTATTTAGCTTATCAAATATAATGACCTTATTATAGGAAGGTTAATTAGAAAATAGCTCACTAATATAATTTCTTTTGATGAGTTCACACATTGTATTTAATGGCTTTAATATAAAGTGAGGGATAAATCAAATCAACATTATAAATGGAGAAATAAAATCTTATCTAAGAAGTAGTGCAGTTTCAAGAAATTATTAAAGTTATTCAAATTATTTCAATTTTACAATTTACAAAGATATCTCTCTCATAAACATCCTTGATTTAATTTTAAGTGTCTTTTTAAAAAAAATGAAACCAGTTCTTATTGAGCTTTTCAATTACTAATTAAATATTCACAAAGTTTAGTCACACATTTTCTGAGTGCATGACCTACTAAACTTACTAAGTATTTAATTTTTTCAGATACTTGTCAGATATAAGAACTGGCAATTTTTAATGATATATTTTAAAAGCTTCTCTAGAAAAGCAAGTTTGAATTTACTTGGAATACTCAAGATATTATTTTGAAAAAAAAATTTTGAAATACTTTCTTATTATACCATTTATGGTATTTTTGCCTGAAAATGCATCCTTGCAAATATGTGAGCCAATACAATCCCTTATTTGATGTTTAAGAGTATCCCGTCTATTAAGCTTTCTTATATATAGCTGCAAGCTATTCTCAAATTTTTTATTTAAAATGGAATTATTTTGAATTCATTTACAATTTAGGTTAGACTTACACAATTGTAGACAAAAGTTATTTTATTGGAATTCTAGCATTGGTGTAGAAAGCTTTCTCAACAGTCTTACTCATTTATTGACAAACTAATGCAGAAGAAGATTAGCAGAGGTCTTAATTTATAAGATGTAGCATTTCATTGCTAACCTTGCAAATTAGAAAAAAACTAATCTTCAATGTAAAACTGATTTTTCTTTTATTTTAAGTACTATAATTTTCTATTACCAGATAATTAGCCTTATCTTCAGTATTCAAAAACAAAAGAATACCTAAAATGTTATTGGAACTTAGAATGTGTTGGTGTATTAAGCTTTCTAGATAAAATCAAACAGCTCTTAATTAAGCGCATGAAAGATATAGCAAATTCAGTATCAAAGTACTAATACACTTTAAATAAATAGTAAATTTGATGCAATTTCATAACATTACATTTAAAGACTGGTGTTCTTTTTTGTTTATACAATAGGCCTTCATGGAATTACTATAAATGAACAGAGCATGACGTTTTTTTACGTTTAGCATTATTCTTTGGTATTCTTTAGGCATATTTTTTAGTTTCTCGACTTTTGGGACACCAAGCTTTTGCAAATTTACTAAAAACCTGTTTTAGGAATAGCCTTAAAATAAAAACCGTTTTTTTAGTTGCAGAACTCGTACATTGTTACACTATGTAACGAAATACTAATTACCCTTAAACATATATATATATATATATATATATATATA
>CABFPE010000133.1:531079-541335 GCA_900660155.1 Hofstenia miamia | reverse complement strand
CATATATATATATATATATATATATATATATAACATCGAAGGTATTGTTTTATAGGTCAGAAATTATTTTGTTCTAAATGTCCACTTTCGAAAAATTTCTTAGAAAATATTGAACTATTGCTTTTGAAGAAATACTAAATAATGAAACTGAAATATTTATCTAATCTAAATAACTTTTTATATTTTTTCAGATCTAAAATGTTGTGAATAATACCAATCACTTTGCCAATTACTAAAGCTTTCTTGAATTGTGCAATTGCTATACATGAGTACAATCAATATCTGTTTTCTGTGTCTAGTGTTATGTTTTAAGTCAATATATATATATATATATACAAATAAAAACGCATGTTATCAATATGTAATATATGCATAATACATCATACATAGAATACAGATAAATTTTACAATAATTTGATGGGAAGTACCATTAATTGTATCTTAACACTGAATAAGCCATTGGCAAATGAACTCCGTATACAATGGAAATCTAATTACAGTAAAATGGAATATGTAACTACATTAGGGTTAATCTTCCAGTCATCGTGAGTTCTTTTCTATTAATCAACATAAACATAAATACTGAATCTGTAATGTACAGGTTGTTTTGAATTTGTAGTAAAAATGATATCTGAATAAAAACTATAGAAAGCACACTTTCAAAATGCAAAGCAAAGCTTATTCTTTTCATCGACACAAAATAATTTTGAAAAATGCGTCTCGGAACAATTTTGTTGATATAATATAAAATATAAAATTGATTGAAAAATTTAGGAGAGATGCGGTGTTTTGCATTCCGTAAAATAGATACAATCGTGCTTGTTCGCGTGGAGTGCTTGGATTGATGTTCTTTGCATAGAATCCAAACCCACTTGCCAAACTAATTGTAACCAAAAACGAAAAGGAGATTAACAAAAGATTATAAATGAATCCGTTATCTTTTTCGGCGTTCGATTTCTGTTTTCGCCATTTTGAAATTCGATAAATGATAATAATGTTTCCAAAAAAAACCAACGCAATTGATGTTTGCGCCAAAATCTCAATATAAAATAATGCGACTTGTTTACATATTCCATCGTCAGTAAGTTGGTAGAAGTAAAGGATGGGACTGTTTACGATTAAAATTGCAGCAAACAAAAATAAGCATATTCTGTAGGCAGTCGATGCACTCCAGTGCATCTTATAGAAGATTGGAAAATATAAGCAAATCAATCTATCAATAGTTAAAACGGGTACATGCATCACACCGCCGAGAGCACCAACTCGTAGTATAAAAAATGAAAACTTGCATGCCCAGTTATTGATCCCTTCAACGTGTATTCCTAAAAAGTATTGAATTAGATTAAAGGTTTTCGTAAAACTATTGGGCTGAACTTCTTTATCCGAAAATGATTTAAAATATTTTCTACTCTATCTAACATTAATTTTGCTTTCTATTTTTCTGAACTGCTGGAAGCCAGGCAGTGGAGTACGCAGGGGGGACTTGGTGGAATGTCCCCTCTCCCGTCAGGTTTTCAAATTCGATTTGAAATCAAAAAAAAATTGGTAAGAAATAGAACAATTCAAAACCTAAGATCGTGAAATGCATTTTTTAGATTCTTTTTTCTAAATGTTTTAAAAAATATATTTTGCTCTTTGGTCATGACTAAGATGTCCCCTGTCAGAAAATCCTGCGTATTTTGCCACTTTCACAAATTTAATTGCGCTATGAAGTTCAAAATTTGTTTAAAAAAATTCCACTGTTTTAGTCTGAATTGATGTTAACGCTAAAAGTAAAGGTTATATCATTAATCAATGCACAAATAATTTATCAAAAATAATGTCGCAATGCTTTTGTCTACATCTGTAGTTGATAAAGGTTTTAGTTAGTACTTTAGATTGAGATAAAATTTTAATATCAATTTATTATTTTTGTGAATTAAATTCAATTCTTATAGCTGTGATGTAAAAGCAATTTTAGAACAACTTCTCATTGGTCTGCTGAATGTACTGCTCTATATCTATGATATTGCACGCAGCATTCGCTCCGATTGCTTTGAAAATAATCTGATCTATGTGACAATCTACAATTTTGTGAGTTTATATTTTGCAAATTCCTTTTAAAATAACATCAAATATAAGCCTCAAATTAGCACAGAATATAAAAATATATTCTGTGTTAAAATATGTGCACACAATAAATTTAGTAACCAAATTGCTTGATGAAAGAGTCCACTTTGGTTGATCGGGTAACTTTATTTTGAAAAATATTAGCTTTTTAAGAAGCATTCACAATTTATTGTGAAGTTAAAATAATTATTTCAAATGCAAATTAAGTGCATTCCAAATTTATCCTATAAGAATGAGACTAAAAATGCTTGCATTGGTTAAGAAAAATGTAACATTTTCCAAAGTTTTGGAGAATTAAACGATTGTTTTAAATATATCTTTAAAAACTAACCCATTGGACGAAGAACACCGGTTCTAACTGCTATGTTAATGCATGTAGCGCCATCCCATAAAGAGAGGATGTGCATGAAAACCATAAACGATGATTTTGACTTCTTTTCAATACTAATGCAAGTAATGAACGTAAAGAAATTTAGAATCGCACCAACTATGCCAATTCCAAGGTTCACAAAATTCAGATAGTTTGACATTTTGTAGTAAAATTCTGATTCAATGGAATTTGTGGAGTTGTTCATTGTACAACTTTAATGTAGTTTCTATCTCTATATATTTATTGAGTTGAAACTTTTCTCATTGGTTAATTGTCGATTCACTAGAAACGACATTTTAGCGGTTTGCAACTTTGTAATTACGACGCACAGAAAACAATTCATCTCATGACTCTGTGATTTTGTGTTATTTACATCTGTTTTTTTATTGGCTTGTTAAACCATCATGCTTCAAGCACGTACATTACTCCTCTAATACCTAGTAACACCAAGGAATTCATTTAAGTCAATTGTGAAATACATTCAATCTAATCATTATTTTGCACAAATGCCATGCAATTTTATTATAAAAATAAATAATGAACATTTGTATAAACCTTATGAAGATCAAAGGAACCTTTAGGTCTAAGTAAGACTCTTCTGA
Organism: Hofstenia miamia; assembly: GCA_900660155.1. Classification (NCBI taxonomy): domain Eukaryota; kingdom Metazoa; phylum Xenacoelomorpha; order Acoela; family Hofsteniidae; genus Hofstenia; species Hofstenia miamia. The sequence goes on along the minus strand of CABFPE010000133.1, from coordinate 538,254 downwards.
GAAGTTGCTCAGAATTAACTGATGAGTAAATGGATAAATAAGAATAATGAATGCTAGAAGTCAAGGAAGCAACTTTTTAAAAATATTTCTAAAATATTAGAGCAGTAAGTTTTGCATTTTCTTTAATAGCAATCACAAATTCGAGGATTACCTAAAGAATATCCGGTTTTATTTTTGTGCCCTAGTTCAAAATACCTTGTTACATCTTTGCTCCAAAAAATTTCAAATTCAATTCCACAAAGGGATTCCTGGCCACTATGACATTGCGTACTGACGAAAAATTGTTTTTTTGCAGCAAGGACTGAGGGAGATTCTTAAGATAAAAGATTTGCCATTTTTTCTTAGATTTTTAGATTAAATAATATATTTTTGATGCTGTGCATTTCTAGAATAACTCCCGAAAGTATTCAAAAACATATACGTACGTTATATTTCATAAATGCACATAATTATAAGCAGAAATTATATATATTATTCAGCCGTCAAATGTTTTTATTGTTTGCCTCGCAACAAACTGTCTAAAGCCTAATTTTTCAATCATTCAAATGAAAATTGGGAAACCATCTCAAGGTGATAATGACCATAAAGATCAACAAGACCAAGGCAGTTATGCTTTTAGAAATACAGATAGAGCACATAAACATTGTGACTTAACAACAGGTGTTTCCACAATTTGAAAATTATGAAAATTCGTATTGACTTATTTGAATTTTTTATCAATTTTTAAGTAAACCTGCCATTTAATCGATAAAATTTATCACTGGCGGTTCTCATATCATTGTAAATAGTGTGTGTATTTCAGCAATAACTTCCTTTTTCTTAATTATCACAATCACAATACAAAATTATATAAATTTTAACTGTTCAAGTTTCTAGATTGCAATGTAAGTAAAATTAATACTTATATAGTTTTGTATTGTGGATGTATTTTAGTTTGTAGATGTTATCTGTTTTTGCAATCAATGCATTAACACTATATTTTACAACGATGTCGATGCGATCTGAATAGGTGATTTTACGTTAAACAACGGATTTACACAGCAAACACAATTTATTTGTGTCCACTAAAATACTATATATTTTGAAAAATTACAACACAGCCACAATTATAAACATAATGAGTATTGACTCAAACATTACCAATGTAATATGCAAGACTTGCAAACATTCAATAGATGATTCAAAATTTTTCGAATGTGTAAAAAGACTCTTCATTTCACTAAGAAATGTACTGGTTTCCCAACCGCCTGCTTGGATGTTATCAATAACTATAGTAAGCACTTACTAAACCTTTGCTCGAGCTGTGTAGATGCTGGTGGCAAAAACTTATGATATACATCAATATCAGAAATCAATTGCTTAATTGAAGAACTCAAAAAAGAACTTGATTCTTTAAAACTTTCAATTTCTAAAACAAAAGCTGAATTTACTAATCAACTGATTCATGGTACCAACTCTACCGCTAATGTATCCAATAATTTCAATTCTGATATTAATCAGAAGGTTATTATCTTTAACTTAAATGAAACGGCTGGTTCATACAACGTCCGTTTAATGAACGATCGTGAAAGTCTGAGAGATATCTTTAATCATATCGGAGTTGAAGATAATCATCCTATTGATTTATATAGCATAGGGAAGATCCACAATGGAAAACCTCGTCCGCTAATGGTGAAGCTAAACTCCGGATGGTCCAAACGATTAGTGCTGACGAACTCTTTCAAACTGAAATCCTACAGCCCAAATATATTTATTAAACCAGCACTAAATGATCATAAAAGAGCGATAGAAAAAAACCATTGAAAAAAAGGTATGAAATGATCAATATGGGTGGTATTGATAAAAATCGCCTGAAAATTAGGAACCTCACGCTCTACTGCGATAACAAAATAGTTAACATTAAATAACTGTCTGATTTTATTTCAAAATTATATAATATGTCATTTCCTTCTATATTTTGCAACAATGTCAATGGTTTTAAAATGAAGTTCTTGGAGTTGAAAGGCATCGTTATGGAAAATTATGAGTATGCCGTCGTTGCCCTCCAGGAAACAAAACTAGGAGAGTCCGATGCCACAATATCGTATGAAATTGATCCTTATCACATCTTTCGATATGATCGTGATTTAACTGCATTTCAAGAATCTGGTGGCGGAGGGCTTATCACATATGTTAGTAAGTCGTGGTGCCGAATCAAACCTAATATTGTATCTGTGATGTCTGTTCCTGATTTTGAAATTTTAGTTATTAATTGTCGACCTACATTCTTGCGTTCTGATTACACATCAGTTTATTGCAGACCTCAACGAAATAAGCGTGTTTGCGTAGGATTGATAAGGAAAATGTTAGCTGATGTCATTAAACAATATCCGAGAGCGTATTTGGTTATCATTAGTGATGCTAATCAACGTCAAATAACTTAATTGTGTTACGGAAGCTACATACATGTCTAATCGATCACAGTTGGATATTGCATATGTATCTGGTGGCTCGTTTTATAAATCTGAATTAGCGGCACCGTTCGGAAGAGCAAATATCCAATATTATCTGAGTGTTCCCCTACATCCGTTTCTGAATTGTTATAATAAGCCGCGATATGCTGTAAGTAAAAGTACTCAGATATCAATCAACCAAGACCAACTGCAAAGTGCCCTTGAAACTACCGACTGGACTGTTTTCTATAACGATGTCCGCAATGTGAATAGCTTAGTTGAATCTGTCGAAGGATACATTGCATCCTTGCTCGAACATTGTAAACGACCTTGTAATGGCAACCTTAAAAATGTCCTTTGTCGCATAACTAATAATAATGAACTTAGAAATCTCGTTAAGCTTAAGCAGCAAGCTATAAGAGGGAGCAATGCTCCTGAACGAAATATGATCCAAAGGAGAATAAGCAGCATGGCTTACAAACATCGTCAGGAAGCTATTCGATCAATGACAAAACAAGATATTTACGCCGAGATGAAAAAGAGAACGAAATGTAAAACCAACAATGTCGTATTAACTAAAGACGCTCTTAAGGTGTTTTTTACACGGTTTAATGAGAACCAATCGAAAGATGAACAATACCTTCCACTGAGTGCTAGCGATAATATTTTTGTTCCGACTATTTCTGCTTAAACTGTTGAAGGCATCTTCAAAGCCATTGACTGTTCTAAATCTCCTGGCCCTGGGGATATTCCACCATGGGTATACAAAGAGATGGCTCTGCCATATAGCTGGATTTTCCAACGTAGCCTACAGGATATGCAGTATTCAGAAAAATATGAGCATGCATGGGTTACTCCGGTTCCCAAACATAATACAGCAAGTATGAATAACATGAAGAAATTTAGACCAATTACAGTAACCTCTATTTCAGCGAGGTTGCTTGATAGAATAGGGCTTCAGCAATATATAAGTAGTCTTTCTGATTTAGAGGATATGAATCAATTTGCATATAAGACTGGAAGGTCAACTACCGATGCTCTGATTTGTATAATACATTTTATTGCCAGCTTAATAGATAAAAGATTAGTTGCTGTGAATGGATTTTTCATTGACTATAGTTCAGCATTTAGCACCGTGTTGCAAAATATTAGACCTTGGCTTTCGGCATGGTTGTCTAGCTACATAGATAGTTGGAAACAAGCAGTTAGGGTCTCGGACAGCATAATTTCAAAAGAAATTGAAATTAAGGTGGGCATACTTCAAGGTGGCCCAATGAGCGGACTGTTATTTACAGAGGACACGAATGAAATAAACATTGAATCGATTAGTGTTTTTCCTGATCTTGGCAACATTGGAAAATATTCAGACGACACAAGACTTCTTCATGTTATTAGAGCTGATCAAATTAAAAATGATTTTCAATCATATCATACCGCAGTAGCTACGCTGATACGTTTGTCGGAAGATAAAAACTTAATTCTTAACCCCACTAAATCACAGGAAATTACCTTTTTTAATAAACACAACACTAACGACTTTTTCACCGCTGTTGTTAAACAACATATTGTTGCCAGTGGGGAAGTAGTTCCACAGAAACCATTCGTTATGTACCTTGGTTTGATCATTGAGTCAACGTTAACCTGGGAGAGACATGTTAACTCTATTGCTGCCAGATTTAATTATATTACTAAATCCCTTACCTTCTTGGTTACATTTATGGACCATAGTACGAAAGAATTCATCGCTTCAGTTGTTTTATATGCCTGCGAAGTATGGGTTCCTGGACTTGAAAAAAGACTTTGTTCTAAACTCAGAAAATGCATCAAGTTTTTCTCTATTGTTGCACATGTTGACCAGATGTACTTAATAAATATGATGAATCAGTTATTCTATACAAGATTCGAAAAAACAGTTTTAAAAATTCAAAGTGACGTGAAGCATCCAGTGTATCATAAGTTCCAAGAAATACGCCAAGCGCGAACTACCCGGCACACGGTATCCCTTCCTCCAGCTCGCACTGAGTTATATAAAAGAACATTTTACCACGCAGCCTGCAAATATTTGTTTGATGGCACTTACCCATATTTTCTATGATAAACGTTGTTTGTGTGTAGCATTCCTATTTATTGTATACGTACAGTACAGGAATAAAAGCGTTACAAATAAATTGAACCCGTTGCTGACAGGCCGTTTTGACATTCTAAGAATGGTGCATAATGTTACGCTTTCTTTATCTGATAAGCAGTGAATATTTTGTTTAGTTAGCAAGATACGCTACGAAAATTTGAGTATTGAGAAAAATTTATTTTTTCAACAAACTACAGCACTTCAATTTTGAGTTTTGACCGCATTCAAACTTAAATGCAACATTTGAACTTATAAAACATCTGAAAAATATATATTAATAGTTTTCAAATTGAAGAATACATATATATATATATATATATATATATAAAGATCATGAACAAGAAACTTAAAGTAACCAAGATCGTACCAAATCTAATATCAAAGAAAACATCCGAATTTTTTAGAAACAAAGATCCTATAAACAAAATGTTGGTTTCTTCCATTGTGTATAAGTATCAACGTGAAAAATGTAACCATTTTTACATCGGGGAAACCAAGCGACATTTTGAAACTAGGATCAAAGAACATCTTAGAGGCATTTAAGAAGTGAAATATATTTGCATGAACACCAAGGAAACAAAGCGAATTTTGAAATATTACTAAGAACAAAGAACACTAAATTAGCTGAAGCCCTATTCATAAAAAATTCAACCAAGAGCATGATATTAAATAGTCAACAAAGTACGATCAATTTACTGAACATATTTTAAGTGTATGCATATTTCATCATCATTTAATGTATTAATTGAAAATTAAATCCCACGCATTTGAACACTGAGAGATGATTTATTACATTCTATACCTGACTTAGATGCCATTTCTAAACGTCTTCTGGACGTTTTCAAATGGTTTTATTGTTTATTTGGCAACAAACTGTCTGAAGCTTAATTTTTCAATCAGTCAAATTAAAATTGGGAAGCCATCTCAAGGTGATAATGAACATAAAAGTTGACAAGGTCAATGCTGCTATTCTCTTAGAAGTACTAATAGCGACGTAATGAAAATTGTGACATAACGGCAGGTGCTTCCATAATTTAAAAATAATGAAAATTCATCTTGGCCTATTCGTGAATTTTTTATCAATTCTTAAGTAAATCTACCTTTTAATCGATAAAATGTGTGAAACCTTATGTAAGTTCTAACTACGCAAATTATCGGTGTGCTTCTCACAGCCTATTAAATAGCGCTTTCCTTCTACTTGTAACTATATTTTAGCAGTAACTTGTTTTTATTAATTTTCATAATACAAAGCTATAAAAAATCATAATCACTATAAAACTTCTAGAATTACAATTTACGTAAAGTGAATATTTAAATAGCTCTATATTGTGAATATATTTAAGTTTGCAGATGTAGGTTTTTGAAATACATACATTAACATTTTACTAAAATATAGTATTTTGAAATTTTGTAAGATAAACTTATAAATTTTTCATACAAAAAACAGCAGGCAGCATCATATAAAGGCAAAATATCAAGTTCTATTAAGCCTAAGCGCAGACTATCTCTCGCAACTGTCATTGGTTCACTCTTATTTGCGATTTTGGATAAGAGTTCCGGCGTTAACCCAACATGCGATGACACAAGGGTAGTGTCAAATTATTAACAAGCAATTGACTACAAAATATAATTTAAATTTTCTCACTGATATAGCAATTTAATAAGTGATATTCATCGAAAAAAATCAAAATGAATCAGATAACTATTTATAGGTTTTCAGTGAAGTAAAAAAAAATTTCAAGAATTTCTTTTAGGTAGAACTTAAGAAATAGCTGCTGCTGGCATTAGATATCCGTTTATTCCATTCTCAGTATTACTCCTGGCTGACTAAAATTCGAAACCTCCCACTCCTAATAAAATATGGAATAATTTTCATTGTCAAACGCAAATTAAAAAAATTATAAGACATTTAAAATGAAATTAAAAATCACTTTTCAAAGAATGCTTTCGAAGCATCCACCTAGTAAAGAACGCCGGCGCAAAAATTTACATATTACACACATCTAAAAATTTTATTGGTGATATTTAGGTTGTAACTAATTTGTATTTGATCTTGTAAATTAATGGATTTCACTCAATTCTTAAGATCACTATTAGACAATTTTTTATGTTTAAAAAATTTAAGTTTGCTGTACCTAATCGGTTAAACAATTTATTTATGAAAAAGGCAGGTTGATTCACACCAAAGCCATTGAAAATTGAAAAATAGGTTTAAAAACAATTTGCCAACTCTATAAAATTTTATGTGTGCATATAGGTAATTCGAGCGGTGAATTCAGCAAAAAATTTGATAACTGAATAGTTGCTGACAATCCAATAGATCAATTTAATGTATCATGTCTATGTTTTCTAATCTTCTAATCTATTACAGAATTAGTATATATATATAAATTAAAAGTAATTTTAAGAGTACTACAAGTTTGACTAAAACTACAAACCCATTGGGCGAAGAATCCCAGTTTTTAATGCCAGATGAGCACATGTTGTCCCGTCCCAAATTGAAAGAATTTGCATAAATACGACAAATGAAGACTTTTGCTCGATATAGCCGCATGTCATGAAAGTGCACAAATTTAATATTGAACCAACTGCTCCAATACCAAGATTCATATAAT
>CABFPE010000133.1:503729-517294 GCA_900660155.1 Hofstenia miamia | reverse complement strand
TATATATATATATATATATACAGTCGCCTCCAAATGTTTAAGACCAGAAGGAGAAATAATGAAATAAAAGAAAAAAGTGACTCAAATTGAAATATAAATTTGCAAAAAAATATATTTAGGAAAACTCGAGCTGATCTTGGCAAAATTTCAGGAAAATGATCTAGTAAATTCGTTTGAGGATTTCATTTGCACACTTCGCAAGAAATTTTTATTATTTCCATGGTGACTACCAGAATTAGATTATAAAGTTGATGACACTGTTCATATTAAAAGGTATTGTTAATGATATCAATAAATCTGTGTTTTATGATATTATGGCCAATGAAATCACCAAACAAATACGGACCAGTTTATTATATACTTTCAGTAAATTGACAATAACTAGGAAATGCATGAAGAATTCATTAGACCAAATTGACAGCATTACAGTGGACATTTTAACAAAGTTATTTTAGATGTTCTTATACATTTTGAAATGCCAAGTGAAAATTGTTGTGGGAAATGCAATGACGGCATAAGAAAACATGTAGAAGTCCCAGTGGCAACCATCCAACGCTATACAGAATCCTGATTTAACAGGAATAGATGCAAAAATGCTTATTGAATGCACCATCAAAACACAAGAAAAATTAGCACTGATGAACATTTTTGGTATTTTTTGGCAGTGTACTTCTATACAAGCAAAACATTGCAGTTCTCAGATCAATCAATACCAAGAAAGTGAAAAATATATTGGTAGTTCATAGATGAGTTTGTTAATGGAAGCTATAATTACATTACCCATTGTATAAATGATGTAAACTAAAGTTTTATACTTTTAGTTAAAAATTTTTGAAACATGTTTTATGAAGTATTCGTTTCTTTCTTTTCAAAAACAGAAGTTTTTATTCGGTAATATGCATTTCAAAGATGGTATATCACTATTAAGATAAACAAATTTTTTTTCTGAAATAAAAAATTGCCAATCACTACAGCAAATTTGGAATCTACATTCCACAAAAAAGTTCTAGGGGCAATTTTTCGCAATTTTGCGCCTCACATCTGTTAGCTCTGATTACATAATTTTAATTTTACTGATTTGTATTCGTTTAAACTATTTGCTATGTAATTCAATGAGCTTTTGCGGGAACGAAGTGGGTCACCAAAACCAAAATAAACATATTCAACACTTCCAATATGATGATGAACTTTCTGATCCAATTAGCTCTGTTTAGGTTAGGGTGGGGTCCCCACTTGGCACATATTTGATTATTATGCAAACCTGATTTGGACCGAGGTCTACCAGGAATCGTAATCGCATTAAGTTTAGCTTTACGCATTTTCACAAGTTTTGGGGCGATTTATTTTTCCAAAAAAAATTTATGGTCACTAGAGCGGAAAATAAGTAGGTTTTACCCCACCCCAACCAATAACGTATGTCAAAAAGCCCAACATAAATAATGTTAAGCTAGTAGGTGATTTCCCTAAATTTTATGACTCTTAGTTAGTAACAATGCTGGGGTTTGGTAATAATCATAATTGGAATTATAAATTACTCATGACGTTCAAAAGAGACATATTTAATATCCTCAACCAAAATTCGCTCACCGCCCCTTAATGATCACAAAGGAGAACGTGACCTTAGGTACTGTACATTTCTTAAAAAATATTATATAGATGATAGATAATTTGACAATTCGTCTTTAAAATAGCATAAACAAGTTTCATTTTTAATAACACACAATAAGTCAAAAACAAGAATGAGCTGATCAATTGCCTCAAGCATCAATTTGTTTACTGGCACGGATGCTGATCACGTGAAATATATCATCCTACACGAACTACTTGCATTGACATACTAAATAATGTGATTACATGTTGTCACACAAACAACGTTATTCTCAACGAAAACAAAATTAGAATTCTCATTATCATGAAAACCGAAAATTCTGTGGACATACTCAAAATGTAGGTATCGAATTTGACATTGACAAGCTTAAGGCGAAACTCTCAATTTTATAATCTAGAATTCGTACGATAATCAAGAGAGGATACCCGGGCGCTCTATCACGAATTTAGTGGAGGGTCATTTAAAAAATATGTACTGTATGTATTTAGAAAATTTCTCACATTATTAAATATAATTGATTTAAACGGGAATTCATACACTTAAGCTTTTATAAGAAATCTTAAAATTTTCATAATTGTAAATTGAACTTATGTTAATTTACATGTCCAAAAACGTAGTTCGGGTGTTTCAAGTATTAAAAAATGTTACTACAAATTGATCCAGAATTAGATGAAAAATATATTCTTCGAATTCGCATTACATCGTATAAATTTAAAAAAAATACTTACGAAATTATATTGAAATGAACTTAAAAGCAATAATAAGTCAAGTTTCTAAAGCATTTTGGTATATAAAAGCCAAATATTTGAAATATGATTGCTTCAGCATAAGAAAATGCCCCACTGGGAAATGTGCTAGCGCAACCTTAGCAAAGCTTTAGTTACATGGCATACAGAAATTTTTCCCTGATTTTTATAAATGTATTATTCTTTAAGGTCTAAGTAGAAAGCATAAATACTTTTTCATATTCAAGTGTACATTATCTTTAAACATGTACGCCATCTATTGTTAGCTTTTTATTGAGAGAAAACGCTAGCGCATCGCTACCTAAAACGTAATTTGTATAGATATCTTAATACAGAAATACTATGGTAAATTCAACAATTTAGATATGATGCAAGAAAGTATTAAATGACATTTGACTTCACAATCCATATTATAGTTTAAAATATACTTTTTCAACTTATTAGTTGTAATCGAGAATATTAAAATTCATATAAGAATAATTTATGCAAATTGCAACACTAACTTAGAATTGTTTGATAACTATTAAAGTTCCCTTTGATTTTCTGCATTTTCGTATTGCCCTGAAAAAGTTGTTTTACAATCTACTCAAAATAGAAATATTTAATTTAAATTTCTTATTGCCAGAATGATTACCACACTGTTAAAGAATATATACAAGGACATTTTAGCTAGTTCAATATTACATAATAAATATGAAATCGCATTTTTTGCTAATGTAATGGAATGTCAATGCTAACAAGTTTGAGTCTGCATTGGTATTTCTTGTGGTTGACTATGCTTATTTATGAGCGTGTCTTGCATATATTCATTTGTTGTTATACATGCTGTGCTACTAATGAAAAGTTAGAATACAATATTAAAGATTTGTAGAAGAATGCATTGGCTGATATATACTTTGATACATTCTAAAACCTGCATTTAATAATATAATTTTGGAGTCGCAGCCAGTTCCATAAATGCAAAATATAAGTGAAAAAAACGCTAGCGTTCCTCAGCAACACCCTGAGAAATGATGTTATATTTCGAATTTGAAAGAAGATTTTCTCCTCAGTTTTTCACTTTTCCTAAATTTTGTTAGCAATGCAAATGTCTAAAAATGTTATTGTAATAAAATGATTATTTTCATATCTATCTTCATCAATAAGTTCGTTCTAAAAGTCAGGTCAGGATGACGTCAAATCATTATTTTTTCAATGTGTTCAGTTTAACACTTTAATCTGTCAAATATTAGCGTTGTTGTGCTCTTGAAACACATTTTTCAAAAAATTTGGCATCACGGTCAATTTGCTGATGTCACCACCTATTGTTCCACCAGATCACAGAATATCGATTTCAACTTGACTCGTACAACGGCACTTTGCCCATCTAAACGAACTCTTAGTTTTTATAAAATTTAGTATGCAATGCAGTATAGTTAAAAAAATACAGCAGTTCATGTTTTATATTCATGGGTGGTCATTAACAAAGGTTGCGATTTCAAGTTGGTAAGCAAACTTCACACTTTATTCAAGTGATATTTGATAGGTTTGCATTCTTTAATGTAATAACATCAACATTGATTCGTTAATGCTGTATCTATATCTATACACCTACAATAATGCACTCGATTTTGTTTGATTCTATACACTCTTTTGTATTAGGTGTTACCATGCTTTGAATGTGCTTATAATATCTATACACCTACAATGATGGACTCGATTCTGTTGTGAATCTATCCACTTCTTTGCATTATGTGTTACTTGTTACCAGAGTTGGAATTGGGACAATTTCTTAGACCCAAGCTGACCCAGCCCAATGCAACTTAGGCCCAAGCCTGGTCCGGGCCAATTCAAAATACCAATTACTCGGCTCAAGCCCGGCCCGGCTCAAATTATTTTTCTTTTACTCCACTGATAGTTTCTTCTGCCTCATAGAGGCCCATAAGCACTAAATTATGAATTTGATTGAATAATTTGCTAATGTGTTGATTAATGTGCAAATCTGCTTTAGTCTGTCAAAAATGCTAATTGAATTCTGTTGAAATTCAAATTGCATTGTTAACCTTGATACAATAAACATGTCATACAGGGGCGTATCCTGGGATTCAACCCTTCCTGGAGCGGATGTGTGCCCCTCTTGTAAATATTTGCACTTGCTACCAATACCAAATAGCATAGAGTGTGAATTTTCACAAATGTTGCCAATGAAGACAAAAATTTTCTATTTCTTTAAATTTTTGCATAGATTACTCTTAAATTTTTTTGAATTTTTTTACTTTTTGTTGGTTTCTTCTTAAAATTGTTCAACGCCGTCATCTCACAAAAAATATAAAATTTCAAACATCAAAGTGCACAATGTATTTAAGGTGATCCTCTTCTTATTAAAGGTTAAAGTTATATGTTAATCTCTTGCTTAGACGTTTTTGGAATCATACAACAATTTTGATGTGGATGACACTGTAACGTTAAGTGAGATAAATAGCGATTATTGACATAATTATATCCAACAACGATTTATCAACATTTTTAATCTCCAGATATTTTGATATTAGCTGGGCATGGCAACTTTGCATTCGACATTTCTGAAATCGACCATTGCAATTAGCATTTGACATGTAAGCAAACTTTAAGAAAAGAGAACCACAACAAGGCAATTTATATTTTGCTACTCTTCATTCCAAACATTTCTATATGAAAATGAAATGTGTGTTTATTTCAATGTGTATGGTTATTTTTACACGTTTTTCAGAAACCTTAAACTTTTCTGTTATGTTTTACAACATTGTATTAGTGGAAAACCCAACTACAACAATGAGTTTCTATGTTGGCATTATTAACAACAATAATTACTCTTATAGATCCATTAAATAATTCGAATTTAAACATTATTCGCAGCTTAACACAAAAACTATTATAGTTCTGCGGAATAACTTTTAGGAATAAAAAAAACACTTTTGAATACTTCTTGATTATTAACATCCAACTAAAAAATTTGCTTATTAATTAAAGTATTCTTGGACTGAGTCTGGGGCTCCGTGCTTGCAAATATTATGTTAGGATTTTCTGCTGTTCATGTAAACAAATGGAGTTTCACTAAAAAATTGAAGCCTTTTTGCACGAATATCATTTAAAATTTCTTTTACTAGATCAATGAATGTAATGTCTTAAGGAAAACAATACCTTCCTGCATATCTAAGCAACATATTTCTTAAAATAAGAGGTAATAAAAATAGATAAGTTTTTATTACTATTTAAGTGTATGCTTGCAACATTCGCTAAACATACTCAGGTGGCCTGAATACCAGATGATAAAAATATTGGTATTTTTAGTCATTATAATAATAATACTGTTTTTTGAAGTAAATTTTTTAAAAATTACATCCACTTAGATTAGCACAAAGCAAGAGGGAGTTTTCAGAAACGGTCTTTGCTTGTAGCAAACAAAATTTAGATATTAGAAGTATTGCACCAGCCAACAATGCTGATTAAATTTAAAGAGAATGATTTTGTCATTTGCAAAGTTTAAATTTTCATGTACACTTTTTCTTTTACTTCAAATACCAATTAAAACATTAGGTCCAAATTGCTATGCCAAAAATCCGCCCCAAGCCCAGCCCAACTTTAGGGTATATATATATATATATATATATATATATATATATATATATAATAAACATACATTTCTAAGCGTAAAATATATAGTGAATATAGTTCTGCATTTTACAACAATCACACTTAGACATGGTAAATTACGGATTATGTAATTCATTAATAATATTTTACATAAATTTTAAATGCTTTTCACTCATGAATGAAAATATCCAAATTGTGAAAGCATCGTAAGATATATGAGTGAATCCTTTTTAATATTTCCCTGGTTTTAGAAATTTGTTTGAAAATTTGGAAATAAATATTACAACTTTGGAAGGACATAGGCAGTTTATAAGCACCAATGTTTATAACCTATCATGATTTAAAAATCGGTGTTTTTTCACAATGTATTTGTTCCAAAATCATATAAATTTGATATAATATGGATTTGCAGGAACATAACAACAAAATATTGTCTAAGTAAAAGCTTGACTAGCATATTCAGATTATCATAATGTTACAATTTTGTAGCTTCCATGCTTGTTACATAGAGTAGTATTATTATAGTATTTTGCAATCATATATAAAAAATTTTTTATATTTCTAATAGATTATATTATTCCAGTAATTTTAGCCGGTGTTGGGTGTTTTTAGTAAATAGTGCTAAAGTATATTTTTAAAATGTTTAAAAGCAACTTAAGCACATCATTCCATGAAAGGAATTTAAGCAAAGTGCAAGCAATTTAAACACGTGGATTTAATATAATTTTATTTTGGAATTTAATCACAGCTAAAATAAAATCTAGGCAAAATTTCCTCATCCTGTTAACTACATGTATATCAATTTACATCAAACAGTCTGGTGTTCCCTCAAAAGAGCAATCCGTTTTTCACATTTATAAAAATATTTCTCCAAGCCCATTAGCAAATTTAGAAATCCTGGGACATGGATGCATCTATTGGTAAACGTGCTTGAATGTTTTGTATAAAATATTTACTAAATTGTATTACTGTTAGAGAGAGAGAGAATAACGAATAACAATATATTTTCAAAACTAAATACAAGTTTTGATTAAAATTATAAAGTAAAAAATAGTAATATACAAAAAATAAAGTAAATTAAGTAATAAAATAATTTCTAATAAGCGAACAAAAAAGAATATAAAAAGAAAAAAAGAGAAAGTGGAAAATTCATTTCGGTCCATAATTAACATTGTATTTCATAATTGTGTAGATGAATGATTTATTTAAAGATTCTGTTTTGGTTTTCTTGTGTTGTAAATATGTTTCTGATCTTGTTGTTTTCAAATGGGTTTTTCTTAGATTTTTAAAAACTTCAAATAATGGGTGACGTTGATTTACACATATTCTTTTATATGCTTTGATGTCTTCATTCTTTAAAAGTTGTTTCATGTTTATTTGTTTAGAGTAATATCCTTTGTTACATGCACTGTTTAAATACTTTGTTAATCCATTTAGTGCATTAAAATCACTTTAATAAACAGAAAGACAGTAAATAATCTTAGATAATGCTAAGGATTCGAATATTATATCTCGTTCTTTAGTTGTGTATCCATTGTTTTTAAGGTCTTCAAATACATAATTTAATCGTTTTAAGGACTGAATCAATTTCTTTACGTGCAGTGGGAATTTTAAGGACTTCTGAAACATTACTCCAAATAAATTGATATAATCAACTGTTTCATACTTAATTATATTGATGTCACAGTGACAGATAGGTCTATAATTAATGTAAAATCGAATATGTTTCATGATCTTCAAATTGTTTTCCTTGGACCATCTGATTACACTTTCAATTTCTTGCTTAATTACATTAATTTAAAGCATGGTATTAATTTCGTGGCATCATCAGCATATTTTAATGTTAAGCAATCATTGGTTATGGACTGTAGATCATCTGAATCAATGGACCTCCGACAGTTCCCTGTGAACAACCAAGTTCTATTAGCATGTTCTTACATTTTTTATTGTTCCAAATTAATCTTTGTTGCCTATTAATGCAAAAATCGTACAGCCACTTACTAATGTATGGATTTTTTATAAACTTTTCAAATTTGGAAAGAGAGAGATATTTCAAGTCGCTCACAACCATTAGGTTGAATAATAGCGAATAATAGGGGAAAATTTCCCTCCGATTTTGGAAATCAAGAAAGATTTTTGCATACGTGATGAGAAGACAGGTACGTGCCAGCCTTAGTTGTAGGATGGATCAGAAAACGGAGGTAGTAGTTGATGAAGTGTGTGCTTGACATTTTGAATCCAAGCAAGCGAGAAGTATGGGGTAAGATATATGTTTGCCCCCCCCTAAATTTAAGTTAAGAACTCTAACAGCAATAACTTAAATAAAATTAGAATGCGCAATGCACATATTACAATCTGTACTTATTTTTATACCTATATAACATAATATAAGTAACATACATTTCAAATGAACGGATTTTTTCCAAAAAGGAGAGTACGATAATGAATTATATTATTCTACGAAAACATTGTAAAAATATGCAGATTCAAAAAATTTTATTTAAAAAATTGAAAATGGATCCACTTCCGTTTGTAGGATGCCCCCCCCCCAAATTTAAATCGTTCTCGCGTCCCTGTTTGAATCAGTTTTCCACAGTCGGCTGCATTGGAGTATTCTACAACAGCCAGTGTTTTTAGATTTGCGATACGGAGTGCTTAATGATAACTGAGATGAGGGAATAGGTATCTCATAACCCGCTTTTGGATACGCTCAATATCATTAGCTTGGGCTTTGGTAATAGAGAAATGCCAAAATGGTACACAATACTTGAGTACAGATCTAACAATAGTTACATAAACTGTTATATTGTCTTTAGTTGGGATTCAATTAAGTTTCAAAACATGAATAAAATGAAATCTTTTCACCACCCTCGTTATAATATTGCTGACATGTTTTCTCAACTTTAGATAAGATTGCAACTCAATACCTAGTAAAGAAGCTGATGAAACTAGTTTAATTACATTTCCATTCATGTAGCATTCCACTGGGGAGTCAATGTTTCAAGAATGATATAGTAGGCCTAAGTTCCTTGGTTTTATTAACGTTTAACACTGTTCGATTTTGTGAACACCAGTTGATCACCTCATTTATGACACTTATTTTTGCATTGTTGTTCCGCTGTAGAAAATGCCAAGCTGTTGTATCATCGACAAATTTGACATGGTTATCAAAATTAATGAGTAAAGTGTTTATGAATAGTATATAGAGCAGGGCTCTAATTTGGTACCTTGAGGTACACCTGCTCTTATATGCATGAAAAATGAAAATGTTTCATTAGGAAATTGGACTCGTTGTTTTTGATTACAGAGGAAAGAGTCAATCCAATGAAGTGTAGGAAATACCATATCTCCTAATCTGTCAATAGGAATGGTATGGTTCATATAGTCGAATGCTTTCTGGAAGTCGATGAGGAAGACTTGTAGGTAGGAATCATTTGTTGAAGTTGTTGCAGCCAATCATGCGTCATCTGCATTAGGGCAAAGAGCGTAAATCTACCAGGGACTACACCATATTGTGAGCGTTAAACAACGGATGAGATTTTACATTTAAGTTCATGTTCAATTAGAATTTCTTCTATTAGAAATTGTATGTGTTAGTTATATCGGTTTAATATGTTTCAATAGATAAACCACTGGATTTGCTCTAGGTATTGTAATGATGTATGCTGTACAGCATTGAGGTGCGCAACCCTTGTTGATTGATGAATTAATGAGAATTGAAATAGGATGGTCTAATTCAAACCGATATTGCTTAAGAATCCAGTTCGATAGATACCTAGAATTATTATCAGGCCATGATGATTTGTGAGTTGAAAGTTTGCCTAACATTTTGAAAATTGTATATTAGCTAGTCTGAATATTTGAAACATCATTATTTATCAATAGGTCTATTCTCCAGGTTAGGTATTTGAAAATTGAGACAGCAATGTTAGTGTATTATTAATTTCATCAGCAAGGTCATCAGGTGTAAGATGTTATAGATAACTCTCGATCAGCAAAGTCTTTGACTTGGTGTCTAGTCCGCTTAGCCTCTTTATTGCTCTCCATTTATTATTTGGTGTAAATGATTCAATATTTCCCAGGCATTTCATGTAGAATTATTTCCGTGATGCAGTAATGTGAGGGTTAATCTTGTTTCTTTGTAATCAAATGTCTTAAATCGTTTTTTCAGATAGCATTTTGTTTTTTCTTCATGAGAAGTTTGAGGTCGAGGGAAATCCATGGGCTATTCATTGGGTATATTTTAACTAGTTTAAGAGGAAAACACATATTGGTGGCTTCATCCATTAGTGATGAGTAATTGTCCCACTGATCAGTAAAACATTGACAGCCACTGAAAAACTCATACTTCTTGATAGAAGACAATAATTGACCATCATTTTCAAGACCAGTCTTGTCTATTTTGCGTTTGTAATAAGAAAAATGAATGGGATAGCTAACTTGTAATGACTGCAAATAAATGGACGATAGGTGGCATCCACCTAACCTTGGCAACTCAATAGCTCTTGGAAAACTTTTGGATCAGAGGTAAAAATCCTATCGATTGTTTTACAATGATGAGTATGAAATTTGACCACCTGAGTAAGTTGATATTCATGAGTTAAGAAGGGTGTCTTTAAGTCGTTGAAATCCCCTCCTAGGATAAGAACATGATTTAGATAATTGCATTTAAGCTCGTTTAACACATGCCTCGAATATTTTGTAATCTGCTCATTTTCCGCAACCAATCAGAAAGGATGATACACAACACCAATAACAAACCCACTAATATTCTGTTGAGTGTGATTTGGCAAAACAATAATCCACAAAACTTCCAAGTCCGAAAAATCACTATCACAGTGGCAAAGCGGGTGGTAAATACTATAAAACAACCCTTGTTTAATGAGCCTACATCAACAAGAATTGTTCAAGTAACTTCTGGTTTGAATTTTCCTAGACGAAACATATAGAAATTGTCTATGTAACCCAAAAATGATAGAACATCCTTTACTATTTTACTGTCATGAGATAAGGAGTTACTTGTGTTTGACGGGTCAAGACATTCAAGAATGCCTACTAATTTAGTTCTCTTCAAAAGGAATTATCATTAACATCCGTCACATGGAAAACATTGGAGGTGATATGTTTACAGCTGATTTTGGAGCATCAACTGGTAATTCGGTTCTCTTCATTGTTTGGATTAATTTTGTATGTTTTAACATCATATCATTAATTTTGTTGTGTTTTCTTCACTAACAGTTGAGGGGAGGTTTTCTTGTATTTGTTTCGTAATTTCATCTTTACTTCCATTATCAACACAGAGTGAACAAAGTAACATAATATATTTATGGTATTGCTTAATTGAGTCCACAAATGATGAGGAGAAACCGGTACAATTCTTCATTAGATGTAATTCAATTTTGAATTTTACACATGTAGATTTATGATAATCATTTCTTAATATGTTCTTGAATGTAAAACAAGTTGAGTTAGCTGAGATGTTTAACATTGTTAAACAACCGACCGATTAACTATTTATTCAAAGTAGCAGCTAATTCTTTTCTTTCATTTGATAAAGTTGTCGATGGCCACAAGTGTTCTGATGCTTCCCAGTCAAATAATTTTGTTGACGAGATCGCGTAATTCCATAGAACGTTTCTGCTACTGCTTGACATAATCGTCCAGATCGAATAGCATTTGCTGCTGGTTTTTTACATAAGCACGTTTGTCTGCCAATGCAAAACTGCATTGCAGATTGCTTCTGCAATCTGATTAGTATAAAACCCTATATACTAAGGAATACAAAAAATATAAATAACACAAACAGAAAACAAATCGTAGCATAGCTATATCATGAAAGTTGCTGATCAGAATTAGTCACTGACCTCAAGAAAATAGTTGGACATGGAAATCTTCGCGCTCGTCATCTTCACAATCAAGAAATGACGTTAAAGTGTCATAGAAGCAATGATACTGGTGGGAATTATGCCTTCCTTACATAGATTACGTAAGTATTTTAGGTTCTTTTCTGGTATAGGTATTGAATTAGATTATGCTTGTTTGTAATCTGAATGACGTCGGTTCCTCTTCAGATCAATTTTCTTGTCTAGGTCATCATATCCATATAAAAACTCAATATCAAAAGGACTTGTTTTGCAAACACACATACGGCGAATTTTTCACCAATTTACGATATTCTCATCCATGTCATATTTCCAATTAGAAGCTAGCATTAGGGCTTTGTGCATGTCCAAAAACGAAGTATGATCAATTTCTGATACTTTGAAGAAAGGCAGTGTTTTCTTTTCGCCTTGAACGATACTATACCATTGATATCGCACCCAAACCTCGTGATACTTCTTTTCTCTTTCAATTACAGAGTGCACCGAATCTGCACTCGTTTGCCTATGGCTAGCCTTGGTTTGGTTTGAGGAACTACAAATTGAACTGAGTATTGAACACACGCATATGCGTGCGGTAACTAACCTTAACCTGGCTGTCTTCATAGAATAATTGATGCATTAATGCTATGTCCAGATATTCAGGTAAGTACTTTTTCGTACTGTCCTTGTGGATGTAATGTGATCCTACACAAGGAAATTTATCAATATGTTCTTTTATGGCATCAGTAACGCCTCCGGAAACTTTTGGTTGCTTACCATGCTTACCTTGACTTGATTGCTTAACGATATTGGTTTCTTTATTTCGTTTTTTAATAATGGTTTTAACTCATTGGTCATTAATAGCTAGTTTATGCAGAAACATTGTTTGACATACTTTCACACATTCACCCTCCACTAGCAAAAATTCGTGTAAGTTAAATCTCGACTAGTTCTTGAAAAAGATGTGCGCTTTCTAGTTAATGTCTTTTGACGAGCATCAATACAGCTTGAAATGCATGTATAATCCCGTTTTCTAGGAACATCACCTAAATTATTCCAAAATTGACCAAATATGATCTTTCGTTAATCAAGTGATAAACTAGAACGACACTTGCATCGCGCGTTCTCACCACATACATGTTATTTTAGGTACAGCACGACCCGTAGCAGATGTATACTGTTCCCCACAGCTTCGCTTCATCTTAAGTAAAGTTGTCTTTTTGATGGAGCGTGGACGTTTGCCAACATTCACAGTGTTACCCTCTTAGTTCGATCTCGGCCACCGCTGTTGAATTTTGGTGTAATGCTATTTTCACCATCGGAAACATCACCATTAGGAACGTAACTGGGATCCCATTCTCGTCAGTACTTTGCACGAATAGAGGAAGAAGCTGGTACATGAATTGGTGGTAAATTTGGAGGGCGAAAATGGAAGAATACTTGTTGATGGAAGTGTGTAGTTGTTTGCTGAGATTTCTATTGATAACTCTGTTCTAGCGTTGTTATCTATCACAGTTGAGCTTGCATTTGAATCAGATATGCTTTGATCAATTATCACTGGCAGTGGCGTACGCAGGGGGGACATGGTGGAATGCCCCCGTCAGGTTTCCTAATTTGATTTTGACTGGATAAATCAAAAAAATTTTCGTAAAAAATTGAAAAATTTCAAATTTAGAATGATGAAATGCATTTTTTAGATTCTATTTTATCAATATTTTCAAAAATTTTCCGCATTGA
>CABFPE010000133.1:467701-490083 GCA_900660155.1 Hofstenia miamia | reverse complement strand
TTATTATTATTATTATTATTAACATTATTATTATTATTAATTATAATATTATTATTATTATTATATATTATACATTATTTAATCATCTATCTTATCTTACAAAATGTAACTCTATGTTATCTAAAAGTACATTTTCACTCTTCGGAACGTGCACATTCAATGGCGTACGCAGGAGGGGGACATGGTCGAATGTCCCCCGTCAGGTTTCCAAATTTGATTTTGACTGGATAAATCAAAAAAAATTTTGTAAAAAATTGAAAAATTTAGAATCTAGGATCGCGAAATGGATTTTTTAGGGTCTATTTTCTCAATATTTTAAAAAAAATTTGCGAGCCTTAGCCCCGAATTGGGTAATGACGATGATGTCCCCCTCGTCAGAAAATCCTGCGTACGCCCCTGTCCACATTTAACATATTACGCGTATACAGTCAAGCTCAGCACATATCTTCGCAACCATCTCAATGCAAATTAATATTTTATCAGATTACTTCTCTCAGGAGATATCAAACTGAACCAAGGACTTATTCCAGAAGAATCGCAAATGGAAAATAAACTAAAAAATTATTGGAATAAAAATGAATTCGTTTATCTCGATGCTAGAAGTTTCAATTTAAACAGAAATGATTTTTAACTTAATAAATAAGATAAGTCAAAATACAATATGCTTAATTAGTGAAACTTGGTTACAGCATTATTTTGACATTTTCATAAATAACCAATTGGCTTTGAATATGTGTATGTATATTTGAAAAAATATTATTTTCAATTGCGAAAATCGGATAAAATACTACAAAATATATGATTAATATTTTTTATTAATTTATTAATACGTCGAAATTACTACTATTTTGTTTCCATAATAAATAAATAACTCGCAGTCAAAAGCCTATATGTTTTATGATTTAGTGTTTACGCGGTGACAGTGTGACAGAAGACATGCAATAAAATCATAATTATTTGATCTACATCTGTTTTATAATTACCCTACTTGAGAGTTCGTATGTCTTATGTTTTGGGTGTTTACACGCTACATATGTCCTGAGATAATTCAAGACAGATCTGTCTTATGTCACGTGTAAACAGTTTATAAGCAGGATCATGTTAGTGAATACAGACGCAAGTATAATATATTATCCCCGCTATATCAAGTATAATTTCACGCAGCTTCAATTTTATTTAAGTATAAATATGACCGACAATCAATTTCTTTTCTTGATAATTACTTAAAAGTAAATCCTCGATCAAATAAGTTTATTTGTAGTAGTATTTCATAACCTAGTTTTCATCGAGCAGCCTCTAATATTTGGAATAATTTAGATAATGAGACTAGAGTAGAAAAAAATTACAAGAAATTTAGAAAAAATTAAAATGTGCAATTTTACATCGACAAAATACAATCGGAGACACAAACATGCTAAACACATTTACTGATTTTTTACACTGTGCTCACCACATACATAGACGCACACACACACTTATTTATTATTATTATATATTTCATATTTAGTTTGTAGATTAATTGTAACTTTTTAGCAAATATATTGCTTTGACTTTTATTATTACTACTGTTATTATTATTTTGTTAGTTTGTAGTTTTGGACTTATTATTTTCAGGAATAAATTGCTTTATTATAATTATGGGTAGAAACAAAAATTTTTCATATTTACCAACCCTAAGAGGAAAGCCTGGAAAATATGATCTTCTTCATCAATAAATCCCGGATTGATCATTATTCAATAATTCTCAGTAGTAGGTAGTTCATCGGGGCATTTTTTCTGATCTGTTAAAGTTATTGAGGCCATATTGTCATTTAACCTAACACAGCAATACAAAATTTTAGTTAAATATCCAGTTGTATGCACAATGTCCTCAGTCATTATTAAGATAATCTATTACAGTAATTGTAAATGAGGTCATAATGAAAAAATTCTTATGGACATTTTACTTCTCTTATTTTGAAATTTATAAATGACTGTTACATAAAATTATCATGTCAGATTTGAAGTTGCCTGCACTTTGATTGACAGCATCTATTTCCAAATACTGAAAAATACAGATTGAAAGATAGAACTATGCTAAGGTCAAGCCACACTAACATAACAGTGTTAAAAATTGCCAATTTTTTTCCTTTAGTTTTGCTGTTACTGTGTCTAGTAGTGTTGCTAGCCGAATTTATAAAGATCATTAATTGAAAGCATTGATATTTTCTATAAAGCAAATTGAAATGTTTCCCATCATTTGCTTCTAAACATGCTTGATTATGCTTATTAGAAGAAGTTCACTATTCATCTCAAGAAACTGTGTCTGCGAAATTTCAATTTACTTGAATCAGAATTTTGAAATTTGAGATAGATCTAAGTTGAGGTCAACCTTTGAAATGTGTGAAAAATTTATGATTATATTTTTATTGACTATTGCGCAATTTTCGTTATTGTATTGCTTTTACCCTTTAGGGCCCATAAGGAGACTGAAGCTGCTTTAGTAGTAAAAACGTATGATATGGCATTAAGCAAATGCTAGGCAGCACGCTATCACAAAAATTAAATTTTGAAATGCATCTATGGCGCTACACTAGGGTAGTACATATATGTACCTGCAGCCCCTATGGGGGTTCATTAGTGATTGCCAAAAAATGAATGCCAAGAAGCTAAAATCAATGTAATACTTTTTCACAGAAATTGGTTGACAAACGCCCTTCTTAACCACATGATTCCCTTAATTATTATTTTACAACTCAGTGATCAGATTGATCAAACAGGAATATCATACTCAAGTAGAAAAAATAAAAATTTGTGGAACAATTAGCAATTGGGCGAAAGCTTTATAAATGTATTAACTTGTTATTATCACAAGATTAGAAAAGCAAATTACAAATATACTGTGCATTATAGCAGTATGGAAAAACTGATTTGTTTAGCTGCTGGCACATGCATGTACCACCAAGCCTTAAAGAGCTAAATAGTAAATTTAAATTTTGAACAATGCTTTCTGAAACTGCTATTTAATTTTTTAATTCTCAGCTTCTGGTCAAAATATGCTATGTGAACAAACATACTCAATGTGATTACAATTCAACAATCAAGTTTAATTGATTAATTTTTTGTATATTTTATTGAAAAATTTAATCAATTCCATGAAAAACATCAAATTACTTTAATGAGTCACAACAAATAGCTATGAATTTACTTGATTGTTGCGTTTTTTAAGAATAAATGATGGGAGAAGAGCTTTTCTGAAAGGAGGTATGCTCAGTGGATATATAACAGGATTCAAGCAACTGTTAAGATAAACGGTAATTATTGTAACATTGAGAAAGTTGCTTTCATACTTGATGTTGAAGATGCTTATCTTCCAGGCCCACAAGAAGTACCAAACAACATTTGGAGTCCAACATGCTAGGTAGACCAAGAACACCTAAATTCAAAAGAAAATCAAAGTATAGTCTATACTGCAAATAGTTTGTTATTGTAGATATACAGACAACAAGTTAGATGAAATGTCAGTTAGATTTGAATAACGGATATTAGAGATAATCACGATTATTTTTCCATGTATGTAACATTGTAATCCAATCGTTGGTACGTAAACTAATTTAAGAAACTGTATGTTTGAATCAGAGTTGAGAGATTCGTTTTGGCATTATCTTTAATATTTGTTATTCAACTCAGAAATTTCATTGAACTTGTATATTTACAACAAAATATTTGCTCGTTTTTCCTTTGTATAGTTGTTTCGAATTCAGATACTTTTTAAATTACATAATAGTTGTAAAAAATTTTATTCATGACATTCTAATTAGTAGCGAAGAAAGAGGGTAGTAAGAGCGCATTTCTCGACCAAAAAAAATGTGCCCGTATTTTCATCCTCCAACTCATAATTTAAGACGTTTATAATGGGAAAATGGTCTTACTTTGTTATGAATGTAAGTTTTTAACGCTTCCTCTCATATTACACTAAGGGGTTCATAGTTTCACGAGAAACCCGTTCTGCCTTGATTTGCACCTAAATCTAAATTATCAATAAAATAATGCAATACAATACAAACTATGATTTTAAGCTGATATAAATCCATTTAATTTCCAACAAATATTTCAAACAGGATAACTCAAGAGTACTATATGAGAACTACAGAAGTTCTATGGCGCAGGTAATGTGATTCAGATCTTGGCCTACTAATAAATTTAGTAGGCCATGGTCAGATGTGGTTCTTTGGGGCAAGATGGAATGCAAAATATGTTCTTTACCTTATTTTTCAATTTTTCGATAAAGCATTTCTGATGATTTCTGAAATTGTTTCAAATGACTGAATAATAACGATTTTCTCTGAACACTCTCAATTTTGTCTAAAAAATACCCAACAGTTTAACCCCAGATATTATAGCTATAACTCAATCCAGATATAACTTGGGCCTTTTAGAAAATGTTCATTTAAACATCTGGAAATCCCAGCCTTTTAGGGGAAAGAAGAAAGATTCCCATCAACAGTATATTCAACAATGATTACAATACCCTGAATAGGAGGAACATTGAGTCTGACAAAGTTAGTCAGTAACTCAGTGCTCGTATTTTCATTGAATTTCAAGTGCTTGGCTGCAAAGTGGTTACTCACGACCTCTGAGGGGCTGAATCTTACATCATACCGACCAGAGGTAATTGGTGTATTCTCGAAACGGAAAACTGTGACGGAATTAACGCAACCGATTTTCGGAGAATTGCAACCATCATCCACTGATATATTGAAGCCATTTATCATACCATGGGGAAATCGAACGTTGATGGCTAGCCCTACAATGTGAAGTAACAATCACCATTTAGGAAGTTCCTGTCCCATTTTAATTATTTAACCTTTGAATTTTCAGTTACGAGAAGGCTTCAATATCTGTGAGAATTAGAAATCACTACAAAGCACTTTCTCAATGTAGAGGGTTGTACTATTGTTTTCATAATAGTGATGGCTGCAATATATTGCTATGCCTGCGTTGCAGTACTATGATTCATGGACACACTAAATTAATAAAAAGTGTATCATTGCATAGCTATGTTTTGATATAAAGAGTGTTTCAGTTGATCCCGCCAGAGTTTAATGCTAAATAGATCATACGGCTTCGTAAATATTAACTAAGTAAATTTCAAGGTTATCTGATTACAAAAATTGTTCCATAAAAATTAGTCAGAAGTCGTTCCCCGCGCCCCCCAAACAATATTTTTGTCACCACAAGCATTCACATTATTTGGGGTAAGGGTTTAGAAGTAAGATTACCTTTGTAGGCTGATGAACAAATTATTTTAATAATTTCTCAATAAAGTTGAATAAGAATTACTTTGAGTTCTACAGCATCTTCATAAGCTGTTCTATATATTCTAAGTTAAAGCAGCATGTGTTTCTAAATTGCTCAGCATTTTGCTTTTTTTGTATGGTCAATCTTCGACCTAAGTTCATACCTCAATGCAAAATGCTGAACAAATTTTGAAATGTAAAAAAATTCTAATACAATTTTCAGTATCAATCTATTAAATTTTGGAATTCATTCAGCCGCAATAAAAATTATTCATAATTTTCACAATCATTATATTTCTCACAAAGCGGACATTGAGACAGACTAACAGAGTAGAAAAACAATAAGCGATTGCATTTTATAACATTGTAAATAGTCGAATTATGAACAAATGAGAGCCAGTCAGGAAATATTTTTGGAGAAAGAGTAGAATATCATAAAAAATTCTGTTTATTTACATTTCTGTGGATTCCTTAAGTTAATCTATATCTGTGTTGTACACCTACAGTACCCGACAAAAGTATGGAGACACCTTGAAAAAATATATGAAACTGTGATTAACTATTGATATGATTATCACTTGGTGTTTTAAACACTTTAATATCACAGTTTAGACTATTCTCACATTAACCTAACGTAATTACATTTTTTTACATTGTCTGTTGCACAGAATCATGTTTTTCTAAAAAAACGTAATTTTAGGCTACGACATAAATATGGAGACAGTTCATCAATTTCAAAAAAATGATAAAAACTGGAAGTCACAAATAATATATTCAAAGGATAAACGACTACTGACATAAAATAAGTATAAAATAAGAGTTTAAAATTTAGTGGAGAACCCCTTTGCCTTCACGACGGCTGAAACTCGCCCGGGCATGGAGGCATAAAGTTTGTCGATGAACTCTTTTGAAATTTTGCCAAATTCCTCTTGGCAAAGTTCCCACAAGTGCTGCACGTTGACTGGGCGACGCTGATGCACCCTAGCCTTCAGCTCTGTCCAGCAGTTCTCAATAATATTGAGGTCCGGGCTCTGCGCGGGCCAGTCAGGGAGGAGGGCAAACCCGGAGTCACGCAGAAAACTGGTAGTCTCCCTCGATTTATGGCAAGGAGCACCATCTTGCTGGAAGACGCTGTCATCAGAGACCAGTGGACGTAAGTCGTTGTCGAGAATGGCGATGTAGCGGGCACTGTTCAAAGTTCCGTCGACTTTCACCAGGGCTCGACGTCCGTCGGCGCAGATAGCTCCCCAAACCATGATGGATCCGCCCCCAAATTTTACAGTTTTCGTCGTGTAACGAGGGCTAAAGCGCGATTCCGGGACGCTGGGTCGACGAACAAACTCGCGCCGTCTCGGGTGGAGTTCAATTTTCGACTCGTCAGAGAAGATTACCTTGTTCCACTCTGAGGGGGATAACAGTTGCATGCGCTTTGCCCATTTTAGCCTAGCAATTCGTTGCCTTTGGTTTAGAAAAGGTTTTCTTGCCGCAATTCTCCCGTGCAGGCCGTATTTCTTCAGTATTCGCTGCACAGTTCTCACTGAAACGGCGTTTCCATCGGTCCATTCGGACTTTAATTCGGGGGCAGTCGACTTTGGGTTGCTCTTCGACAGGCGGGCCAGATGTCGCTGCGAAGTCTCCGTCGTTTTCTTTGGTCTCCCTGCGCGGTGTCGCTTCTCGCACGTCCCGTCCTGCTTAAAGCGGGCAACAATCTTCCCGACTGTGCTCCGTCCGACGCCGAACATTGAAGAAATTTGGGCATAGCTGTGCCCTTCCAAGTGCCTGGCAATAACTAGTCGACGGACTTCAATTGGAGTGTCCTTTGCCATGGTAAAGGCTGGCCGCGATATTGGATTAACTAGCAAACAACAATGGCGGCAGTAATTATCGTCTAATTTAGCGTAATGACGCAAATTTACAAGTGTCTCCATATTTATGTCGGGCCTCAAAACCGCACCGCTTTAATGATTTGCGTGCTAGACAGCCGGCGCCATGTCAAGTACTTGAAAATTACGCTGCCAGCGCAGACCCACAACTTCAAAGTCAACATAGATGTCAATCAAACCATCTGCCGATCGACGTGCTTGCACCAGAGATGTATTTTGTTTACACATGCGCAGAAAAATGTAGTGTCTCCAAACTTTTGTCGGCTACTGTAATTGCTTTGACTGAACCCGATATAATAAACTAATTATAGCTACATTAATAACTGCCATACTACTACAATATATGTCTAATAGGCTGTTATTAAATATTGGCACTCCTAATCGGTATGTTTTCGATAAACAAATAAAATTTTACCAAAAAAATAACAAAGCGCAATAATCTACCTATACGCTAGATTTAGCATTTTTTCGATTGCTTGCATGAAAAACATCAATTTTAACCAAAATTTCCAGACAAAGCTATATTATATTTATCTTTAAAAAAGCAATAAAAAACCAATTGGCAAGGCATGCATGTTGACTTCCCAAGACAAACCACTCAATGTAGATGCCACATTCTTTGTAGTAGATGTCTATATCTATTTTGGTGTTTCTAAGCGATACGCTTCAACTAAATTATCAAACTTGGCTACCATCCGCTTACCACTAAAGAAATATTCAAATTCGCCTGTTGCCTTTATTAGAAGATTGGTCCTAATAAACTTGAATGCTTGAAAATTATAGATAAGGATGTATATCGGACAATCTATTGATAACCACGAAAATTCATCCCACTTAGCGAATGCAGACTTGATTCATTCCGTGGTTGTCATCCACAATTGAACTACAACCCCATTGTCTTTGCTTGATTCAACTGTATTCATTGTATTCAAGCATCGAGAATTTAGAATTTCAATGTTCAATTTACGAATAGGAATTACGCAATACATATATTGAGAATACACCATATATGAATTTGATTTAGAAGTAATGCATGTAGCCAGCGAAAGATTTATATAAGTAGGATCAACACCAAGTCGAGGTTTAGCCTCACTATGACATATCAAACTGTCAAATCTGGTTAAACAGAAACATCATAAATCATTAAATGCACTTGTTTTTGCTTCACATTCCATGTCAGAAGGCTTTCTTTACAGAATTCGTCATAATCTGTCCGAAAATCATTACATAGAGACCATGAAGTCAAAAAGTGACAAATCCCTTTCAACTTCTTTTTTTCAACTGGAGAAGATTACATAGCACTAACACCTCCAGAATCACTTCATTTTATGAGTGTCACCCCCAACACCGACAGATATTTAACAGCATGTTGCATTCTTGACTATCTATCCAAAGATATTGTTGATTTTTGCTATGCAGAAGGCAACATACAAATTACATTCTTCTTAAAAAAATTGTGGATCAACAATGAGTATAAAATTAGAGATGCAGTTAACAAAGTTAGTTAATTGTGAGGCATGCAGATTCAAGCTCTTTAGATAAAAGAGCTATGAGTTAATCTAATGAAAATTTGTTAGCAATAGGACAATTTAAACCATTACGTCCTCAGCTATGACGATAAAAAGTTAACTGCTTGTATTATTACTAATTACTTTATAAGAATTGGTTAAAAATGTTTGATATTTTATCTACATTCTTTTCAATAATGCAATTTTGCTAAAATTCAAAGCTTCAGATGGCTATAAAACTCTCAAAGGAATCATAATGCGAAAGCCATTATTATAGCCGAACTTTAAAGAATCAATAACTAGAGATATAGTATCTAATTTATTCTTTTCATTTAAAAGTATTTTTTATGTGCGAGGACAAAGTGAATTTAAAACAAAGAAACGCCTATTTTTCAAAGCTAATCTTAAGTTTGTTCAAATTCGTGAGTTTTCTGATTGGAAACTATTAAGTCATACTTTCAACACAAATCAATTAGAAGGAACTTAATGACCACATGGAATATGCATATATTTCTTATTGAAAGAATAAAATTCTACCATTTAGAAAGATCTGAATGTTTTCAATTTGAATGCATAATCTAATGTTAAGCATAAATTTCTAGAAATAAGGAACATTTATGAGTGGAAGTACCTAACTTTTTGATAATCACTTCTGCATTTTATTGTAATCTCGACTTAAATAATTATTTTGATAATTTAACATATCAATTAATTATCAAAATGCAAGCTATTACATTTTAATAAAATCAACGGTAGCACACTGAAACACAAGTAAATGCAGAGTTAAGATAAAATTCTAAGTTCATAATTCGGTACTAAGTAATTTCTCTATGTAATTTTTAATTAAAACATTTTAGTAAATTACTCTTATTTTGAGAAGGGGTGGTGCGTGTTGTTAATATGCTTATTTTTATCATGAATTCTTTAGTAAAATTTTAAAATTGTAATTAAAAACAGGAAATCTATTGTTTTCTGTATTTCGTGGGTGGTAATGTAAATTTTGTATGATTTTTATGAATTCATGTATTGTATATAAAATGATTTCTAACTCAAATGAGAAGATGTATTTAAAATAGAAACTCAAATTTTATGTAAATACAATATAGGGACCTCAAAATCCAAGTATGTAAATATTGCTATCAGTTAACATTAACACAATGTTGTAATTGGGATGACTGAGGTATTTTCTAGCATGATATTGTAATATGTTATTTTAATTTTGGTGTATATTACTGAAAGACCGCTTACAGACCTCATTGGAAAGTTATCATGTATGTCAGCACTCCTAAGAAATATGCAATAAACTAAATATAAGTATTTGACAGATTTGCAAAACAAGGCCATGTAATAATGTGTAAATGTAGCTTGTAATAGCACAATAAATGACATTTACATAAATTATGGTTTTATTACTGTCATATAAACTATGTTGCTAATATACAAGTTCAAGATTTATTTCTATGAACTAATTCATACTTAACTGTCTTTTTCCATTCAAATTAAAAGGAAAGTATAATAGCTTTTAGACATATTCACTGCTAGTGTCCTAATTCACTAAATAATAACTATTGCTTAGCATGTCCATGTGTTTTTCTAAGTAAAATATATATTTCTACAATAAGCCTTGAGGCTGTAACTTAAAGAAAATCATTTGTATGTTGTTAAGGACATTAATATATTACTGTCTCTGGTAAGCTACTACTATTTTTTTAAAACATAATATTTTGAAATGATAATATTCAAAAAAATTCTGAAAAAAGCTAGATTTTAACATTTTTCGATTTTCCGCATGAATGTAATCATATCACAAAAAACATGTGCTTTTAAAAGAAGTAAAAACTATTTATAGCTGCTCATTAGATTTTTGGTTTAAGCATTAGCAACAGACCTGGATAAAGAATGTAGATATGGGCGAGAACAAGATGGGCTTGAGGGGGCTAAATCGCCTCATCTCACGCAAATATTCGATAAAACCACTCAGGGAAATGAACAACCTCACTAAATAATGAAGGCCCTTTTAATTTTGCCCCTCTAAATCTTAAAATCAGTAATCGCCTGTAAGCAAAGTTCAATTAGTTTATTTATAACAAGGTTTAATGAATGAACTTCAGAATTTTAAGCACAATTTTATATTTCAGATTGCAATTTGTTCAAAAATCTGCAACGTCAAAGTTTAAAGATAGTACTGCAATCGACATGCGTTTTGATGTGGTATTAATGCATTCAATGTAGAAAAACTTACAATGAACATCGTTTTAACAACTTTGTTCTGTCCTTTCTTTGCCACTGAAGATGATGATTTCGATAACACCATGAAAATGTTTCCATAGAAGAAGGTAAGAAGGATTGTGGGACAGACGATGATGCCACTGACTTCTAATAAAGCCAGAGGTTTTATGTACAAATTATGGCGTTCAAACGAATAATAACAAACACCAGCAATATTTACATGGAAGTAAGAAAGATATCCGTAAATTACAAACCCCATAAAGTGAGCAATTGCACAAATTACCATTACCTAAATATATGCATGGCGCTATGTGAAAATTTCTAATGTATAAATTAAATTGTTGGATGTAAGTTTGTATATTTGGGCTTTTTTATGCTGTAGAAGACAAACTCATACTTTATATTATTTATGAAAAAGCAAGGTGAAACGAACTTAAACGTGAAAACACTATTTTACAACACATATTTATATCTTAGCCATTTTTTCTTAAAAATAAAAATTGTCATTCTGCTAACAAATATAAATAATTATAAATATAAATACATGTATATATATATAAAAGCATATATATATATATACATATTTAAAAGCATTGAAATGATTTAAATGGCTGAATCAGCAGTATCAATAAGTACAAAAATGAATAAACTTTTTTTATCAAGTGTAGCACAGCTTCTTTACTGCTAGAAGTATCTTTCGAATTATTATTAAATAACAATTTAAAAATTTTATATATACCGATGCTAAGTTCATAGCGTAGTTTCTAGAAATTAAATATTTAGTGATCCAAGAATTTTTCAACAGATTTCATTTTTCAAAAAGCTACAGATTTTCTAGTGTTAACTGAAAGTGTGAGATGCAAAGTTTTGCAAAAACTAGTGACAATAATAAAAAAACCAAAAATCTCAACTTTGATCGGATGTAATTTTCTAATAGAAAATGATATTTCTTTATGTTGTGGAATCCACGCTTTATGAAAATATAACTTAGTAATAAGTTCTTTCTTCAGTTTGTCAAACAGCATTACATCATTTTGACAGTTGTTTATTAACCATGTACAATGTAATTTTTCTTATTGAGTTTTGAATATTATGAAGTTAAAATAATTCCCAAATTTATATTTATGAACAATTCAATTGACCCATTTCTAAATTTCGCTTTTGCTTTGCACTCTCTTTTTTTGAAAGGTTTACCTACTCTAAGTGAAATTATTTAATTTACATTGAAACAATTCAAGAATGAACGATTTAGAATTTCTTCTTGTTAATCAATTTCAAAATGATTTTACTAAACTAAATATCTATTTTATTCACCATTTCACAATCAACGTTTTCAATGAATCAAACCTTTGTTACAACAATAAACCTTTATTTACAATAAAAATATTTTCATTTAAATAATTGTAGTTATTTTAAATTTCAGAAATTCTTAGAGTACTTTAATAAAAAATTGGGTTATGAATTTGCATTTCATTAAAAAAAATAATGCTACAATTTACGCCAATTTATTTAAAGCGACTTACTAATATAACACTTAAAATAAAACAATAATATATAAAATTACAAAGTTCTACATATGAAATTTAGGATTGGTTATGCTTCAAAACATATGCATGTAAAACATAAAAATATTTTATTTATTTATAATTAATATATATTTTTTCAATTTATGGAAATGATTAATAAATGATTAATTAATCGACTTACAAAATCTAAAAAGTGTTTTGGATTTGCTTGAAGACAATTATTCCTTTAATAATGGAATTACAAAATAGTATTATTGTTTCATATACATAAATTTTATTTTAGGCACTCAATAATTTATTTTGTAGATTACTTTTCCTATATAAAATATATTTTTCCACTACAGGGATGTTATTGCAATCATTTTACAATTTAATAAATGAATTATTTGCAAATTGAATTTTGAAATTGACAAATTTAGGTTGAATGCAAACGAAAAAGTGAGGTAACTATGCTTACTCCTTGATTGAATTTCACCGTGATTAAGTGCAAGTTAAACTTAAATTGGTCAATTAATAGTTTAGAGTAGAGTTGACATTATTTTAGTTTTGCATGATACATCACATGCATGCAAACTTAAATTGCTCGCACACATTTGCACATTATGCATTTCTAAGATGCATAAAGCTGAATTATCTATTATCAGTGCAACTGTACTGCATAGCAAAAGCGGAATTGTGCTTATAACAAATTTGCTTATTTAATTATATCCACTGTGGATACATTTGAACTAGGCTATTGATAAATTAATTTTTAGGTAGCCACATGGAGTGAACTAGCATAGTAATTTTATTTAGGAATCGTGTCATATATTCTCCATACATATACTCGAAAAATTCCAAATTGCATGTAGCAATAGAGTACTAACAATAGATCTACTAATTCTATAAAATGTTTACAAATTACCTTATAAACAGAATAATTAGTACGATGCCAAATTGATTTTGTGATAGCCAAATATCTGTCTAATGCAATGGCGACCATATGCCAAGCACTGCCTCCACCAGCATACCACATTACAAAGGTGCTTGAAACAACTTGGCAGACAACTGGCAGATTGAGAAACTTTCTAAACGCTCGAGCAAATATCATTGTTGGGATCATGTTTACACATGCTGATAAATCTAAAATTGCAAGCGATACTAAAAGAAAAGATGCTGGACCCATTAATTTTCTTATCTCTTCTGTGCAGACAAATGCTTTGATAACAGAAATGTTTCCCACTATGCCTATTGAAGAAACAATTGCACAATATGCACGCAAAAGGCTTGACGCTGTTTCATAGTCAGCGGCAATGGAAGGCGCATAATGTGAAGAGAAATTCATTAAAAACACATCTAAATGTTGTTTTTGTTTTTTATAAGGAAAACGTTTGCGTATTTTAATTGGTTGTTAATCGACGAATTATTTTACGAATTGATTTTCAAAATTTATGAATACCAAATTTGTATATTTCCTTACGTTTTCTAACAGCAAATATGTGAAATTAATCATGAACACAAAATATTGATAGTAGATTGCAATTCTCGAATGTTCATGATTATAAACCCTATCTCAACTGCAGAGGGGTGGAGATCATGAGTTCAAACTAGTGAATTAATTCACTTAAAATTTTATGCCTTTTTTAATTCATACTTGACGAAATAATGAAAAAAATGTGAAAAATTTAGAACAAGTGGCACTACATTCACATTCTAAAAAATCTATCATTTTCCCAAATTTTCCTTAAGGGATATTTACATGTAAAAACCTATAAAAAATTACAATTGCTTTAATATAATTTTTATTAGAAATATGTATTTTTTGTGACTAGGTTGTAAAATTGAAAATTTTTTAGGGGAAGAAAATCCCAGTACTGAAGAGGTTAAGGCAATCTTCTACTTCAGGAACAAGAATTTTTATTACAAATATTCACGACGAAAGAGAAGCACACATACCCATAGATATGCCCAGATCCCACGCGTCGCAAACTTCCGAATAGCCTTGGAGAAAATTGTGACAATATCAAGCTTGGGGTTAAAAGTTAACACTAAAATTATTGTATGCAATATATAATGGATTTTGTGAATTTCTATTTTGTTAAAATTACATCCTAAGTTATTTTGGTGGTGAAAGTTAGGCAGTTCCAAGTGTGGAATAACCATTTAAAATCGTATGCAAGTATCATTAATATATTAAGAATACTCTTTGAAATTTTAGCCAAATTTGAAATGAGATGAATAAGTTTAAATCTCCATCATAAAATAAATGTGCACATAAATCTATATGGAGTGGGTTAGTAATAAAATCATAGACTCAAAATTTATTCAAAATATAATAAGTCTCGAAATCACTACATTTCTAGTGTAACCATTCTGCATGCCGTACCTCGACATCGATTTTTACTATCAGAATTTAAAAAATCAAAATCGAAATTTTTGGTTTAAGGCCTTGTTTCTAGTGAATAAAAAGAATCTATTATCTCAATTTGAATTTACTAAGAAGTTTTCTACTGTCAAGTTATTGCTTCTTCTCAGCAGCTTCTATCAAAACATTGACAAGCACGAACTGACAATGCATTTTATTTGGAATTTTCCAAACCTTTTGACTATGTTCCTTTATCATGTTCCTATTGACATGCTGCATACACTGGGCATACGAGGTGACACTCTTCAACTTATTAATTATTATTATTAATTATTAATTATATTTTAATCGGTTGCTTCTAGTTATAAATGGGGCTCCTCAGGATCTGCGCTTCATACTTACTAGTCCTAGTGCTCCAAATACTAACGTGACTACTTCACCTTTCTTCAACTTCCACAATCTCTTCTTCTGCCAGCTCTCTGTCCTAGTTTATCTTATTTTCTCCTTGCATTTTATATTGCTGCCCATTGATACTCCTATGTCTCTCTCTGTTTTCATTATTTCCTCCTTATCTACCACTACTATGTCTGGCCACCGTGATTCTATCACCTTGCTGTATGTTGAAGTCGGGCATTATCTTAGCCATCTCATTTTTTATGGCACACCAGTTGTCTTACTATTCTACCTCAGACTGCCTGTTCAAATCTCCAGGTACCAACTTGACATGACGGAACTCATACTCATTCTGAGCCAACATCTCACACCCTGCCATCATATGATCTACTGTTTCCAGGTCTTTCTTTCATAACCTGCATTGGTCACTCACCTCAGTTCTTTTGTCTATGTGCTTATTCACCCAGTTTATCCTTATTTCTTGCTTTTGTGTTGCCATTATCAGTTCTATTATTTCCCTCTTTAGTCCTGACATTTTTAGCCATTTTTTTTTCTCTAATCTGTTGTTTTTTTCTAAATTCTCCAGTATTCTTCATGGCTCGCTTTCTGTCTATGGCTTGTTTTTTCTCGAATTTGCTTCAATCCTACTCGGATATGTCTTCATTCCCTCACCCTTTGGTTCTTTTCTTCTTTAAACTTCACAGAGACATCCAGTCATTAATCTTTTAGGTTACTTTTCTACATATTCTCCATTCTTAATTTGCTCATGATATGTTTGCTTCTCTCTATTACTCTCTATTACTTAAATCTTTTCGTGACCTCCTCAATCTTATCCTCAATCCAGCTTCATCTGTACACTTGCCTCCTGATTATTGAGACTCCTGCACACCTCTCTATTCAAAGCTCCAACCCAGACTTTCAATTCGCCTTCTCCAGTGTCTCTCCAATCTTCTGTAACATCTTCTCGGAACTAAAATCAATTCCTTTAGCCTTTTCATGATTGGGATTAAGCTAACTACAAATTCTAGTGGTGCTAAGCTGCTTCAGTGGAAAATTCTTAAGTCTCAGCCAGTGCTCATATAAATAATTCTAAGCATCCAATCCGCTTAATATGTTATTATTATAATTTCTATTATTTATATTATTATTATTATTATTATTATTATTATTATCCTTGCATCTCACAGCTTCATGCTGGTATCCCTCTCAGCTCGGGGAACTCACCAGTTCCCAGGGAGTCTGAGAGCTTTCCTCAGGACTCTAGCTGTTCCTAACAATGCTGCCTTCTGTGCTACTGCTCCTCCCCACTTTGGTACTCCCAACTCCTCCAAGTATCTCTTATGCTTCTTACTCACTGCTCCTAGTGCGCCTACTACTACCGGGACTACTTCAACTTTCTTTAACTTCCACAGCCTTTCTATTTCCTCTGCTAACTCTCTGTACTTGTCTATCTTCTCTTTCTCCTTGCTTTCTACATTCCTGTCCTTTGGTACTGCTATGTCTATTACTGTTCCTAATCTTTTCTCTTTGTCTACCACTACTATGTCTGGCCTCCGTGCTTCTATCACTTTGCTCGTCTGTATGTTGAAATCCCACAGTATCTTAACCTTCTCATTTTCTATGACGCCCTGTGGCTTGTGCTCATACCACTTGTCTCCTGCTTCTAACCCATGCTGCCTGCTCAAACTCCAGTGTACCATTCTTCCCACCTTGTCATGCCTGAACTTATACTCATTATGTGCCAACTTCTCACACCCTGCTATCAGATGATCTACTGTCTCCGCCTCTTTCTTACATAGCCTACACTTATCACTTACTTCTACTCTTCTGTCTATATGCTTCTTCACCCAGTTTGTTCTTATTGCTTGCTCCTGTGCTGCCATTATTAGTGCTTCTGTTTCTCTCTTCAGTCCTGCCTTCTTTAACCACTTGTTGCTCTCTTCTCTATCACACTTTTCTGTGTTCCTCCAGTATTCTCCATGCATTGTCTTCTGCCTATACCTTGTTTGTCTCTCTAATTCCATCCTACTCTGGTATACTTTCTTTCCTTCACTCTCAGTTCTTATCTTCTTTAACTCCTTAGTGACCTCTAGTAGGGACCCCTTATTATTATTATTATTATTATTATTATTATTATTGCTTCTGCTTCTACAGTCTCCTCCACACTTAGTAGCCCTTTCCATCCCTTATGAATTGCCATGTAAGCTATCTACATCTTATTGATAAGCATCAGTCAATCACTGCTGCTAGTATCTTCCTTGTCTCCCTGTCTAATTCCCTCAGTTAAAGCTTGTTCCACCTAACTATTCCTGCCGAATATCTCAACACTGATATTCGTGCGTACCACACAAAAGTTTAACCCAAGAACACACAAAACATAGTGATATCAATGAAAAATTGGCCAAAATCCAGCCGTCTAGCTATATCGATGTTAACTGAAATCATTACAAGCATTAATAAACGATTTTCCACCATATTTGGCAATAAATATGTTTTTTTTTAAGTTTTAATCTGGAACATAATCGTTCAGTCAAACCTACTATGACTGTGGTGGTAAGCAAAAACAGGAGAGCAATACACATTTTAGGATATAAATCATAATGTTACTCTTCAATATATATAATTTAATCATCACAGACATCATTAAAATTCTTTATCATATCGTTTTTATCAGTATTAAAACGGCACAACTCAAGAACCATATCATCAGCATTAAATATTGTCATATATTTTTCCAAACGTTTGACATTTTCCAGAATTAAACTTGGCTCTTTTAACATTTGTATAGTCTTCTGTGGATACCTCACCAATACTTGACGTTTTCATCTAATTTCTTCAGATTTAAATCATTTATTAGTCCAGTATGCATGAGTCCATGCAACAATTCCCTCCATTTAAACATACATTGTAGATGGTCATTTTTACTTTATCATCAGAGATCATTTTTGACAAGGCATTTCACAACCAACTGATGAAAGGCTATTACCTTTCAGTACACCAAAAAGTCTGCACGCAAAACAAATGACCAAGCCTGCTGCACTTGAATACAATAACCACCATATATGTACAGTTTTACAATTTGGCATTCGTCTTTTATAATATGATGCGTTAAGTCGTCGTCATGCTGTTTTTTTTCCATTTTTTATGATTTGTATCCTTTCAATATCGGTTAAAACGGGGTTCCATAAAGCCGGATTAATGTTTTACAATTTAGAACACATGTTCAAAGGAGAAAGGGATGTCAATAAATCCTCCAGAGTCAAAAGGGAAAGAGATGTTCGTAAATAAAGTAGTATGTTTTAATTGGAATGTTCCCCTTCCCAAATATGTTTTTTACAAATTTATTAAGAATATTAAAATTTTTACTGGATCTTGAAAAAACTGGGCTTTGAGTTCTATGTTTGCATTTTAGACCATTATTCAAATACTGTAACACATTGGATAGAATTTTACTACATTAAAGAGCTCCACTCTGTCTTTGATATTTTTGTTTTTCTCGATTTCAGAGTATTTTTTCAATATGTTAAGGTACAACAGTTTATATTATCAAGAAAATTCTAGTGTGTTATGTTGATACTATTGTATTTGGTTTATAAATGAAAGAATTTATTTCTCAATACTTAATGATCTTCACAAAAGAAAGAGTAGTTTTATAGTTTTAGCCTATCTCCATTTCAAAGTATTTTTTCAATATTTAAAGATGTTAAGGACAATATAGTATACAACAGTTCACAGTATAAAGAAAGTTCTGGAATATTATGCAAATACTATTGTATTTGGTTTATATATGGAAGATGTAAGGCAAGAGACTATTTCTCAACACTTAATGATCCTTACAAAAGAAAGTGTGACTGATATAAAAATTAAGCATACATTAAGAACTATTTTAATGATAGATGTGTTATCTAACTTTCCCTGGAAAAAATTGTTTTCATTTATATTCAAATTTGCATCACAATTACAAAAAATATTGAATTATTTCAAAGCATTGAAGATGAAAAAACATTTGCAGAAAATTTCAAACATACATTTTCCTAAAACTGAAAAAATGGATAAATTTATATTACAGCTGCTCATTGTTACATTTCATTTTCAGGAATTTGAATTTCATCAAAAAAGCATTGAAATATACTACTTTTAAAAAATAAAATAAACAATACCATAACTAATACATTTTTACATTTTAGAGGTAAGTATGTTTTTAGAACTGATGAGATTTCATCTAGCAACTTCACTTTATTTACTTTACCTAAATCAGCATGGCCTCCAAAATCAATATTATTTGCAATAGTTTGTAATACAAATAAGGATGTACATAGAGTTTAAATTCAAACCATTAAATTTGGTGTATTGTCTGTACACAATTTAGTAAAAGAAGAAGAATTTATTTCTTTAAGTAATATATATTTTGACTCTAGAGATCAAATTTAGAATGACATTAAGCTAAATTGCATTTTCAAATGCAATACTGTTGATAGTGATATTATAAAGGTATGGCATTTGATACAGAATTTAAAAATACTGATAAGCCTGATGTACAACCTTGTCAATATAAAATAGTTGGTTCACAATTACTCCTTAGAAAAATTTTAAAAAGGTACAGGCATAACTTGCAAATTCATGCAAATATAATTGAAATTAATCAGGATTTTGCATATAGCTTACATTTTAATCAATTAATATTTGGACAAGCTACATCAAATGGTATAATTTTTGCTGAAGAAAATGGGCTGCATTGGTTCTTTGCAAATAATGCAGGCCCTATGAAATAGATTAGTTTGCAAAATTTGACATATTTCTTTCCTCATGTAAACAAATTGTCAAAATATTACCACTAATTAATTCATGTTAGAGAAGCGCCATCCAACGGCAATATTCTGAATTCTTACCATTTGATTTGTGGCTATGTTTTAACAAATTTTTTATTAAAACTATATTTAAACTCTTAACCATGTTGATTTTGTATGGCCCTAAATTTATTTTTCTTAAAACAATTGATTGCTTTAAATATACAGATATATTTGTAATTTTTAGAGCCTGCTGCTATAATAATAAAAAAAGCCAATTCATTTTAAAGTTCAATACTTTTTTGTAATGCAATAATGAAATTCAAATCCATTTAACCTATGCTTGAGCTTAAAATAAATTTATGAAAAGTGACATCAGGACAGGATGAAAGTTGGAATACTTTACTTAATTTTAGAGGAGGCAAGTCTTCTAAAAGAATGCGTTTTAGAGATATTAATTTTTTGTCATTTAGCAGTCTATATTAGATTAATTTTTTACTGGCTTTATCTGGCCGGCTACGCCAGTTTACACCTATGAAATGACGCATTAATTGATAAAATATGTGCCATTTGGAGCTAACAGTAATCAAAATTTATGTTGGATATATATGATTGTAAATACAGCATGACTGAAGTTTGAATTTGAGAGGTGAATACTTCAGCTGCTAGACAAGGAAGGCAGAGGTGGTATTGCAATTTGCAAGGCAGAACTCAAAATATTTAACTTACACATAGGATTGCAGAGGCTTTAGAGCAAAACAATTAAATTGTACACAAGATGTTCGATTGAATGCGATACCATGGCACTAACTAAATCTAGAACGTTTATTTTCATAGCCTGTGTTGTCAATGATTTAAAAAAATTCACCTTAACTAATTTTATAAAAGCTGTTATATTGAAAAGTAAGCACTTACTGCGGCATAATGTTTGTGGATGGAAACTGTGTGCACTTCTTCATGAAAAAGAATTACAATGTTTTGCATACGATTTATAATCAATTATTACAACTTAATAGATTAAAATTCGGAAAACCCGCAATTTTGAATTTTGTCGATTTTTGAAAAAGTACAGCAATCAACAATTTTGTGAATAGGTTCACTGAACACATTTATGAAAAACTTTTAGCTGGATTCATTGTTACCTCTAAGTGTTCTATATATATATATATATATCAACAGACTGAAGAGTGTGTGTCAACAGATTAAAATCCGGAACTACCCCTAGAAGTGTACCGTTAAGGCCGGTTTAATCATGCTTGACCACTGGCGATCCCGGCACACAGAGTGCTGATCTGTGTTGAGTCTGATCAGCAGAGAGTGAAGCCGAAGGCTGAGCTTCATGAGAGGGTTGCGCCTCTCCAGCTTTCGCCAACCAAGGCTACTAACTGGGTGACTCGTGAGCACTTACTGTCTGCCTGACTAAAACCTATGATGAAGCAAAGCTCCTTCATAGGTAAGGCACAGCAAATGCTGGCCTAGGCCTATCTAGAGGCCAGAGACAGAGGAATTCTCTGTATTACTGCCCTCATAGATGCACACTATGGCTCTGGGCACTGGCAGCAATTTAATGCTTAGAAGTCGCCGTCTGTTCCACAAAAACAGACAGTCTCATCATCATCACCGCCCCCCCATGTGCATAGCACACATGGCAGCACCTTC
Source organism: Hofstenia miamia (assembly GCA_900660155.1). Taxonomy (NCBI): domain Eukaryota; kingdom Metazoa; phylum Xenacoelomorpha; order Acoela; family Hofsteniidae; genus Hofstenia; species Hofstenia miamia. The sequence continues at coordinate 468,475 of CABFPE010000133.1, read as the reverse complement.
GTTACCCTGTTGTTTAACGTCCACTCTTGGTTCGGGACTCCACAAAGCGACGCGCCCGTCAAGTGTTAGCTCAGCACCACCCTTATGATTGGCTTTCGCCTTTCATAATGGGAGGTAGCTTCTCCAGGAACCACCGCGTCGAGGTTACTTTCTAGGACGATTCAGGCACAGCCCTTTCGGTTCCCCAGAAGTAATTATACAGAGTTTTGCACTATTCATTTTAAACGCTATGAAAAATATAGACCGGTTTCGATTCTGAAAATCATCATCAGTAACAAATATGCAGGGAAATAAATATTTACAATTGACTACGCTGTAATAATACAAAATTACTGCATGCACACTACAATAAATTTAATGTTATCTTGTTTTGTTGCTTACTTAGTAATTGATTTTTCTTTTGTTTGCTTGATGATTAAAGCTTCGCCTATTTTAGGATGTTTTGTTCTTAGTTGCATGTAAATATTTTTTTCTTTAGCTTGGTGTTCATGCATTAACATTCTGATCTTAGGTGTCCGTTATTATACTCCTTCATTCGTGTTACCAAATGTCGCTTTGTTTTCGCGATCATCACATTTATAATTGTAGACAACAGAGTAAACTAAGTTCTTCGGAAGACCTTTATTTTGGAACATATATAAATAGCGTTTAAATATATATATATATATATATATATATATATATATATATATATATATCTTATAAAAAGCACTTTATTGTTTAAATTTCGAAAATAAAAATTAATGCCAGATGTTTTTGGATTTCCAGCACTTG
>CABFPE010000133.1:429887-458769 GCA_900660155.1 Hofstenia miamia | reverse complement strand
ACTTTCTCACTTGCCCTGCAAGCCTCTGCTCTGTAACTTCTAATCCCGTTCTTGCCTTCCTCCATTCTTCCAACATTCTCTTCCTGTAACCCCTCTCATCTGGCCTGCTTCTTCTGTAACACTCCAATGCTGTCCTGTTCTGCTCATCTGTCCACTTATGCCGTTGTCCATTGGTCTGTGTGGATCCTGTACTGCCACTTCTCGAGTCCACACTCCCGATTGTGGAGTCCGCCTGTTGTCCGGAGATTCTTAGCACCCTCTGACCATTGAAGGCCTGCCGGGGACTGAGGGCCTTTGCTCTATCATGACTTCTCATCAGTGTTTTATTGTGTTTGATTTTGGACTCACATTCTCCTAGGAAGTTGCCAACCAAGGCTTAAGAGACCTTCCTGCCCCATGAGCTATTATTATTATTATTATTATTATTATTATTATTATTTGTCAGATCTCTATTTGCTGGTGCCGCGTCATCAACTCTTCTCTCGTATAGATAAAGAAAATGCCTCTGAAACTCTCTTGTTTCTCTTCAAGCATTCTCTCCGCTCTAAATCAGAATCTGCTACCAGCTCAACTTTTACGGAATCCCCAGAAAAAACTCCGTAATGCATTTCCTTCAATGTAAAAGACTCAAAATCCCCTTCACCTTCACGTCATTGCTATGAATCTTTCAGTGGACAACATCCAGAAAATTGCTCACCTCAACCTCAAAATATCCGTCAACAACACAATCGTCTCAAACCTCGCTTATCTATAAAGTCAATAAAACCCGGAACAAACTTCTCTCATTATTGGAAGCAGTATCTTAAAGCATGTCTGTTCTCATAATAGGTTTCCAAATCAAACGACGACAGTTCATTCATATCCTGGTCACAACCCTTAACAACTTTCGCAGAAGATCCAAGACTTTCCAACAACACATATTAACTCCGTCTTCATAAACACAGGTGTTATTGACGCACTCAAATCATCTCGTATCTCTAATTCGTCAAAAATTCAATCCCGGTTTATCTACTTCCTAGAAACTACTTCAGTCTGTAAACTTTCTGCTCTTCGAAAAAATCATATCATCGCTAGATTCAATCAAAACTTATCGCAACTTTCTATCAAGAGATTCAATGTTGTTCCTTTCTTCAAAAGTTTTCTTAATTTGTAGTATCAACGCTAACCTGTTCGCTTATGATGGAATCCACTTATCTCTTCAAGGAATTGCCCAATCAGTCAAGTCTTAAAAGGATTTTTCCAACCTTTCTCGTCCTTCATTTCAAATTCCGAATGTCACCTACCTCAAAGCTGCCAATTCTTCAAGTCATCGAGCTCTTCTTCCGACGCCTCCCTATCCGAACTTTTATGAAAATGCACAAAAAGATAAATTTTCTTATATATTATTGAGTAATCTATGTTATGTTAGAAAGTGTAACTATATACTATATAAAAGCATATCCGCACGCCTCAAGACGTCCGCATTTAACCTATTACACATGTGCAGTAAAATTCAGTACATTTCTCTTAATCATCTAAATATTCATATTTTTATTTCATCAGATTACTTCTCTCAGGAGACATTAAACTTAACCCCGGACCAATCCTAGACGAAGCACACAAAGCAAATCAGCAAAGCTTGCAATTGCTTTGTTAGACCTAATAAATCCTGGCAACTTGTAAGATTTCTTACTTTCCTTTAATATAATTTATCTTTATTAATTTTATTGTTGTACTTCGTTTAATTTCTACATTATCAAACGTTATTTTGTCTGTCATATTAATAATGATCTAGCGATAGGAAAATCATTAATTGCGTCCGTAGCATTAGTTAATTTCACGTTATCACATTATAAATTTCCATTTATGTTGTTTTTTAAGTTGAATAACTCATTTTATCAATTAATATGTTTGACACTATAATGGGTGCACCCAGAGGCCCAGCGAGAAAATATATTTTATGCGATGCATTAGCAAAATTTCTGCCCCTGCAAAAACTGCAATTAGCAATTTCTCAGTTTAATTCCCTGCACTGCAGCATCTATAGTTGAATCTTGATAGCCCATTATTATAGTTATTAAAATATTCAAAAATTACATATATAACATGTATGTGTATGTATGATCACAAGTGTAATTGCTAGGATTACTTGAGAAAATAATGATTATCCAAATGTTTGCTTTTTTCACAGAAAATTTTTGCCATTGATTTTTTTCTGTCCTAATTAAAAATGTCCCTAAATTCTTACAATAATGTTGAAAAAATGGCAAAATATCTCGCAAACAAATAAAGATTTATTTTAAATTATACACATTTTACAAAATTAACATTACAAAACAGAATATTTAAGAATCTCCAAATATAAAATTATTTTTTTTAAAAGAATGAAAATCAATACATATAAAATTAACATTACAATGATTATTTTTGGGTGATCGATACTGAAAAACGTGTACAATGGTTGAGATGCTGAGGATAACACTATTTAATGATTTTGTGTTCCAGATGTCACAGATTAGACATGAATTGCTTGAACCCTAACGACAATATCTTGATAAAAGAAGTGTAGCATTTCTCCGCTGTAAAATTACTCACAATTGCTGGAAAAAATATATAGAAATCGTATTCAGATCGCAAGAGGCACTTCTGGCAGAAGACATAAAAGACATCTCGGAGAATGCTTTGATAGCAATTGGGGACCATCCTCCTAGTGCTTCCACTGATAATGGTATGAAGGATATACCAGCTGCTGAACATGATTTTGCGTATTTAGTAAGCTTTCGGTTGTCTGAAACTTCCAGAGCATGACCAGCATTAGTACCCGCAAGAGAAACAATCGAAAGCTGCAGTGAACTAATTACAGTCACGTCTAGAGCGGCTGGTCGGCCAGAAGACCAGCATGACAAAAAGATGTCCCAGGACGAGCACGAGACTCAGTGAGGTTAGACTTTTCAAGCACAGGAGACAAAGCACACTTCGAAGCAGTTGCAAAAATAGCGTCCTTGAGTTGATCATGGCACGCAATTCTTTAACCATCAACCGCGCATGACATAGCATGATCACTGAATAAATCCAAAGGCATAAAGCATTTTGGACATTTTTGTCATCATTAATTAAGAGGATGCCAAGCCGTATAACAAAGCAAAATTTGGAATTCTGCATGAGAAAAGAAAAGACCAAGTGCTTTCTAGGGAATGGCAGCCAACCAAACCGCACTTCCTTGTATGGAACAAGAGGAAGGTCTTGCTTTATTACGAAGAGACAGACTGGAGAATAAACAAATATTCTGGCGAACTTGCTCTAAAAGTGAACAAATAGATTTCTGTGCTTTTGTGGCCATGTGTAACGGCATTGTATATTGGTAATATAGCAATCTCAGCTTCACCAAAAAGTAGTATCTCAAGCAATTCTATTCAAATTAATCTTTTAAAATTTGAAGCTTCTTAATGTTTCTCTACCATAGTTTAATTGTAAAACTGTTTCTTCTAAAAAGTCGATCATGTACAAAAACTTAGTGGACTTTTGAATGCCTTACCAATAACGTAAACTAATCAAAATGAATTGAAATAGAAATGAAATACAAATATATAATAAGCCAATTGTTGCAGTTTCAATTGTAGCTCTCGTATTATTGCAATATCCATTTCCAAATTTTCTTTCAAATTTTTTTCACAATACAAGAGCATAAGTTCTTCCAGTCGTTTTCGCCCATTACTATTCTCTAGCAGTCCTTGCTAGTTCTGAGCTTACTAAGTGATCGTTCATTGGAAGCAACGGCCATAAGTGACGCATTGTATTCTATCGTGATTTCCACTAAGCTGAACTTAATTTTTTACTGGTTTTAGTGGCATATCAAAACAATAATTGATTAACTAAAAGTGTTTGAAAACAATATTATATATGTCAATGTCAAATGAAGAGAACACGAAGATAAGATACTTTATAAAACATAGCAGTGGTGTATGCAAGGGGGAGACAATGTGTAATGCTCCCACCCCGCCTGTTTTAAAAATTCACTTTGCTCTTTAAATCAAATGAATTTCAACAAAAACTAAAATATTTTACAAACTAATAAGTCATGAAATGCATTTTCAGTGTGTATTTTGGAAATTTGAAAAGTTTCGCGGATCTTCACCACACTTTTGATCATACTCACTGATTACAACTGAGATGACCCCTGTCAGAAAATCTTGCGTACGCCCTGAAACATAGAATAGTAAATTGAGATTGACTAGGCAACGATTATGATATAAAACCTGCTGTTATACTGCACCTGGGTGATTTTTTATGGTATTGGATAGAGATAAGTTAGACCCATCAGACGTTAATGCTATTCTCAAGGCTAAAAGTAGAAATACCTAAAGATTATAAATACACAATTTAAGTGTAGATAAAGATTTTCTGAATTGAAAAGCAAAAAAATTTTATAAAATTATTTAGAAGTAATAAAAACTTCCTTCAAAGTCAAATTAGGCGAGATTAAAGCCAATTTTTCGTTTAGAAGAATAAAACAAAATATAAATAAAGCATGTCACCCTGAAATTCACTAACTATATTTTCAAAAAAAAAGAAATCAGTTATTCATTTTTTCATTGCAAAAAATGTAGAAATGGATGAACTTGTTAATTAGTGCAAGTTAAAAAATGAATGGAAAATTAAATGAATCTATTACAACATCTGCTAAATTGTTATTTTGATGCCCCCACTGAGAAAAATATTCGGGGGTGCATCACCCCCAGCACCCCCGGTTAGCTGGGCCCCTGGGTGCACCCGGTAAAGTGATACACGTTTTATTTTGAATTGAATATAAGAATAAATAATATTTGAAGTAGAATTCAAATTGTAAACAAACTTTTATTAATCTGAAACTTAATGATAAAAAGACAATTTAGCAATATCCTGTCAAAAAGAGAATTACTGCATTTACATGACGACTGAATATAGTCAGCATTAAAAGTTAGAGAGTGTCAATCCAATTGCGAATGACTGTTCTTAGTGCATATTGTAATATTATTTTATTGTTTTGTTGATTGCAATTTGTAATATAAAGTTATAGAATTCTCGTGTACGTACTCATTTCAATCAATTTATGAAATGCCCTTTTCCAATTTAGTGAATGTGTTTATTTTATGTGCTTCGCAAAAATAGATTTCGTGATTTTTTTCCATTTGCAACTGATTAACTGTTATTTATTAATTATACGCATCTATTTTAGTGATGTGCAGGTACGGGTCAGATTATTCGATGTCACATTATCTGCATTTTAAATGAGATTTTTTTCAAAAATATAAATTATGGATTTAATGCTGAAAAAATTAACATATATTGAATGCCAGTTGTGTTCAAAGTTTTGTTGAAACTTAATTTGCTTAATAGCAGTGAAAGAAATTTCATTCTCGCGTACTGGCAGGTACGAATAACAAATTCTGGTTGGTACGGCTAAGAAAGTACTTCATGATTTGAGCTCTAATCGGACATTACAAAGAGAGGTATATACACATGTAATATTCACATAGGGCTATACGCATATACACATTTAATACAAAGATTCGTATTTTTATTAATATTTAAATTAATTAGTGGAAGAAACTCTATATTATTATATATGGAACCGAAAGGGCAAGTGTGCCTGAACCGTCCTAGAGAGTACCTCCTCGTGGTGGTTCCTGGAGAAGCTAACCTCCCGTTATGAAAGGCGAAAGCCGATCAGAAGGGTGGCGCTGAGCTAACACTTGACGGGCGCGTCGCGTTGCGGAGTCCCGAACCAAGAGTGGACGTTAAACAACAGGGTAAACGAAGGTGCTGCCATGTGTGCTATGCACATGTGGGGGCGGTGATGATGATGTGAGACTGTCTGGTAGTTTTGTGGAACAGACGGCGACGTCTAAGAATTAAATTGCTGCCGGTATCCAGAGTCATAGAGTGCGTCTATGAGGGCAGTTATATAGAGTATTCCTCTATCTATGGCCTCTAGATAGGCGTAGGCCAGCATTTGCTGAACCCTACCTATGAAGGAGCTTTGCTTCATCATAGGTTTTGGTTCTGATCCGACATCTTTAATTCAATCTTGGGGTGGAGATGATTAGTCGCTTAGTGCTTTGCACTCAAGTGTATTATCTCCAAATATTATTTTGGATCTTTATAACAGGCAGACAGTAAATGCTCACGAGTCACCCAGTTAGTAGCCTTGGTTGGCAAAAGCTGGAGAGGCGCAACCCTCTCATGAAACTCAGCCTTCGGCTTCACTCTCTGCTGATCAGACTCAACACAGATCAGCACTCTGCGTGCCAGGGGTCGCCAGAGGTCAAGCATGATTAAGCCGGCCCTAGCGGGCACACTTCCAGGAGACGAGTCACGGACTTGATCTGTTGACACGCACTCTTCAGTCTGTTGACTGGTAGAGTAACCCCGAATATTATTATATAATGTTGGGCAAAACTTGGTACACGTCCGAAAATGAACGGGCCAGCCTCAAATCTGAAATATTAAGCCTGTGCCCAGCTGACCGGGTAATTGAAAATACGTTATTGAGTAAACGATATGAGCTAATAAATGAGGATGTTTGGCAAAGAAGCCTGAAAATAAGATTGTTGAAATAAATAATTGACTAATTTGGAATGGAGTAATATGCATGCATGAGTATGCTTTATCTACATTATACATCAATAGTATCATTGGTTATCTAGTACAATTGCTGAATTGAACAATATCTATGGAAAAATCAAGTTTGCAGATTAGCTGTACAAAAAGCTAAAATAGATTATTCGAAACCGAAAACTGCCACTCATATAGCTGGATACTATGCTATTAGAATTATCGTGATATCTTTAAATTTAAGGAAAATGGAGGAGGAGAATTAATGACGTATGTAAACATGGAGTGATGTACTCATCATCCGAAAATCTTATTTACTCATGAGAAGCTGATATTAAATGTATAGTTATATCATGCCGCCCGACGTATTTACCTAGTAAATATAGTAATTGAACTGTAGGAAACTAGATGCATAACTCCAGATAAGGTAAAGAGAACACTTAGTAAAGTTAACAAGTCAATTTCATGTGGTATGGGTAAATTACCTCCATGGTTTTTTAGCAGGTGCTCAGGGGAGTTATGTGGAATATTTAGTCACATGATCTCGATGAATTATCGAAACAGTATATGCTCGAAGTTGGAAGCATGAACTTTTGATACCAGTTATTAAGAAGTCAAAATCGTCAGTGGGCAAACTTAAGACTTTTCGACCTATAGTTATCAACCATAATGTCGTTGTTTGGAAAGGCAGTACTTTCCATATTCCTTGAAGAGATGAATACAAAGGTAGATCCTCTACAAATTGCATATAAACAGAACAGATTAACTTCAGATGATCTTTTTTAGACCGTGGATGTTATTGCCAGAGTACTTGATATAAGAGACAGCTTCACCCTAATAGCGTTATTCTTAGGTTATAGTTCAGCTTTTAACACTGTTCTACAGAAGAAATTTCTGAATCATGTTAATGGCGTTATTCCTATTATTGCACAATGGCTTAGCAGTTATTATGATGGATGAAGCCAATCGGTAAAGGCATCGAATTGAATATCAGAGCCATGTACGGGCGAAGTTGGGATGCCTCAAGGCGGCTCTTTATCTGCACATGTGCTTTGCAGAAGACACGAATCCTATTAATATGAATCCTTTACATCGATACTAAAAAGGGTGATTTTACTAAGTATTCGGATGACACGAGGTACCTTGGATTTATTTATCGGGATACTTGTGACGATTATGGCTATTGAAGTGGTAAAAAGAAAAAATGAGACACTGAACCCTAATAAATTAGAAGAAAATATATTTAGATGTAGAGGAACTAGGATCAAAGAATCTGACGATATTTTTCAGCAGAGACTTCGTTTTGATTCTAATACCTAGGAAGACTGTTATTAAATATTTGGGTGTTTATTTCCACAAAAATCTAATTTGGACATCACATCTAAAAGAAAATGACAAGAAAATGAAGTATGACATACACTCTTTACTTTTAAAGCATACATACCCACGTAGCCAACCACAGGAGGACCACCACCACAACAAATGGTTGAAGGAAATGCTAGCAAGCAAAGCATTCATATTGATTTTAATTTGGCATGGAAAATAGAAAGAATTTCATTATTATAAACAATGACAACAAGCATGCAAAAACGCCAATTTAATTTAATTTTAAATTTCAGAAGAAATTGCAATTCTTGAACAGTATTTTTTTCCAATAATTAAAAATAATTTTTGCCCAATTTTAAGTACTCATATAGGCATTAGTTTCAAAGTCCGGAAATAATCATGAATAAATTATTTTGAAATTTCATTCTCCACACATAAGAAATTAACGCAAAATTTTGAAATACAGCATTTATTTTGGTAATCAATAAACATGTAATCATAATTTTAGGAATGCTCAGGTAGAATAAATTAATAATTTTATAGAAAGTTTTCAAAATATCCACCTTCATGTTGAAGACACAAATCAACACGGCTTCTCACTGATCTGCATGCTTTTTCACAAAGTTCAATACCAATATCATTGATGCCTTGAGTTATCGCTGCTCTTAATTGTTGGATGGTTTGAGGTTGCTGTGCATAGGCCTTTTCTTTGGGAACCCCCCATAGAAAGAAGTCTGCAACTGTAAGTTCCCGAGAGCGNATCTGCATGCTTTTTCACAAAGTTCAATACCAATATCATTGATGCCTTGAGTTATCGCTGCAACTGTAAGTTCCCGAGAGCGTGCCGGCCACTCTATGGGCCTCCTGCTACCAATCACCTCATCTAACCAAGCACATAAGGTGGAGGGGCTCCATCTTGTTGAAAAATGAAATCATTTCTTGGTAACCTGGGCAACAGAAACCCTTGAAGCAAAAAAGCGCTTCACAATGAATTTTATATATTTCTGAGATAGAAGAAGCATAATGATCAATAATATTTTACTTGTAAGCATTAGCTCATACATTATTTATGATTAAAAGTAAATCAGATGTCACTAGTGGCCCACTAGTGGGTATGAGTGGCTGCAATTGCTCTGCTGTCACTACTTCTCCACCAGTGGTCTACTGGTGGCCACCCATGCCACTCATTTCCCACCAGTGGACCACTGGCTGTGGCTACATGGATAGCTTGTTGATATTTTATACTACAATATTTCTAGATGTAAATTACAAAACCTCAATTGTAAATTGCACATGGATATTGTAAATTACAAAATAATAATCGTAAATTACACAAGCTCAAATGTAAATTTCAAAATCTCAATTGTAAATTTCAAAATCTCAATTGTAAATTAACAAAAATCTCAATTGTAATTTACAAAACTTAAATGGATCTTTCAAAATATATTTCGAGACAACATAATTAACACTGAGAAGTGTTCGTGACCCAATAAACAATAAAACGTTTAGAAGACGTCTTATAATGATTTAGAAGACGTTTAGAAATCGCATCTATATCAGGTGTAGAAGCCGTTGTAAAGGCGTTTAGAAATGGTTTAGAAGACGTTTAGAAGAGGTTTAGAAGAATTTTTAGAGCATCATTTGGCCGACACTAGATTGCACTCAGCGACGTTTAGAAATGGTGTTTATAAGACGTTTAGAAGACGTACCTTAAGACGTCTTACAACGTGTTATACCATTATAAGACGGGTAAAAACGTTGTATTGTTTATTGGGGAATGCATCTTACAGAAGAAAGATATTAGACTCCAGGATGAATATCTTCTTCATTAATTGCAGCCTTACCAAGGTTCTCAAATAAAGACTATGTCTTTAAATGTATGTCTGATGCTTGTTTTCAATTTCAACCTAATTTCCTTTATTGATTGTTTAAAGCTATGGTATTTTTAAAGTTTTGCGGTTTCAGCATTGGTTTTACTGTTGCTTCGCATTTTTATTAGGTCTGTTAATCGACCAATTTTTTTCAAATTTTTGATATTTCCTAAGGTACTTCTTTTAGTTTATATTTTACTTATGCATCACTGACTTCAATATAAACGTCACATTCTCACATAGTAGATCCATTGCGTGATTGATAAATTTCAAGTTTTTGACATTTTAATAACAGTTCATACCAAGGTCCTCAAATGGGGACTATTCGAAATATCATAAGAAAACACTTCAAGAAAATAATTGCACATGAAATTTTTTAATATTCTTTCTAAAAGTACTATATTTGAGAAATAGCCAATTCCAAAGGATTTGAGTATGTCTGGTATGAAATGGGTAATATTAAAAAGTTTTCAAGAATCCATCTTACAGAAGAAAGATATTTGACTCTCTTTTCATTGATTGCAGCCATATAAAATGTTGTAGTTTGCTGGACAGACCACACAGCGATGTTGTTTTCTATTTCGGTTATTACTTCATTGATTATGTGTTCCAAATAACAAAGGCGTTCAATAATAGCACATTAACTTTGCAAGATATTGAATATTTGACTTTTGAAAAGTGCAAGTCCCATTTAGGTTTTGTAATTTACAATTGAGGATTTGTAGTTTACAATTTTTTACATATAATTTACATTTGATTTAGTGTAATTTACAATTGAGGCTTTGTAATTTACACCAAGAAATGGTGTAGTGAAGTATTGGGTGAAAGCCTTACACTGTCTGAACGAAAAATTTTAAAGCAACCCATTAAGTTCTTTGAAGTAATGGCTTCCATCGATGTTATTCCGAAATCATCAATTTGCAATATGCAACGAAGTTCACCAAAACGATTAATTGCATAATGAATAGTTAGTGATCTTTCACTAGGGTGTGCGATCAAAAGCGGGGTGAAGTCTTCAAAATTTTAGAGAATATTGACAAAACATACCCTAAGCAATGAATTTCACGATTTAGTTTTTAAATTGTTATAATTTTTGTAAAAAATTTACCGAATCAATTTTGAAGGCCTGATTCCATCATATCCCCACTCTTGTGTACTCCACTAATCCCATAAATCAGAAAGCTGTTGATTATGTTACATATAATAGCGATTTAACTTCATTTGATTCAGGATCTAAGTTTTCCAAAAATGGTTCTCTACAAAAGTTTAATGCTAAGGCATTTGTGAAATGCTTAGGGTTGAATGATAACTATTTTTAGAAATTGTATTACCATATTTGTCATAACCGTCTCTTAATGTTAGTTAAATTATATATTACAGTTCCGTTGTATAAATAAGCCTAAATTGATTTTGTGAAATTTATTGTATTTCATTATTTGAATAATATTTCGTTAGGAAAAGTCACGTTTCTCGGGAGCTTATTGATCGAACTCAAATTCGGTTTTCAAATAAATTGCATTGCTTTTCTCAAAATTCTTTGTCTTTAATGAGAACACCTCAGCTTCGTGCCCGTGACAGCAACAGTTTATGCATAGATTTCCTAATATGTTTTTTTAATGTCTGCAATTGTTCGGAGCAATGGATGATTTCTATTGTGATAAGGTCTTCAAAAATCTGCTTTTGAAACACGAGAATTGACTGAATTCATTTCTCCATGGTTGCAGACTGTATTAAATTTGCTCTTGAAGGATCAGATATTTATGTCACATAGTCCACGGGATTCCAAGACATAGCTAATTTTAGTTAGAGTATTAATTAGTTATAGCACCGAATCTGGTTGAAATATTAGCGCACGCCAGTATCAATTGCATTCAAATATTTACAAGTTCCTATTTTATTACATGGTAATGGTATGTCCGAGCCATTAATAAATTTATAATTTTTGAAAGAAATTCTATTGAATGAAACATAGCTCTACTTATCAATTCCAATTCTTTTTTAATATCTAAAAATGAATAGCTTAATTTAAAAAGGTTTATGAATTTCATAAATGACATTGAATGTGTCATTAGTAATTGACACATAATTGTTTTTGAATAAAAGCAAGCACGGATGTTGGGTACGCAGTTGAAATAAACAAATTGTGTTTATAAAATACAATAGCATAAAAACAGGGAGACTAGAGGTTCTAAGAAAACTTTATGTGAGCAAGTGTAAAGAGTTAAGCAGCAATAAATTTAAAAGATTCGGAATTTTTCAAAATATTTTATGATTTCTTGAAAAAAATTAAAAGCTTATAGCTCACGAACTGATAAGTAAATGCAAAATCAGTGTCCCACAAGATAGGGAATGTCTCCCCTTTCATATACGTTTTGAAACCGCACTTGATCACGATTTGCCCTTGTGCCAATTCTCCAACCCTGGCTTGTGGTCTGTCTCAATGGATTCAAATTTGGATACGATGTTTTTTGCACTTTTCAAAGAACACATTTTTAAAATTCTCGAATTTAAATTTGCGAAATCGCAATAATCGTATTTAAAATAAAAAATGTTTTTCCATACATAAAACGGTTTACTAGATCATTAAAAGTGCTGTTTAAAATACACAAAATAAGCAATTGAAATTTTTTATAGATTATTGTCTGGCTCTGACGTTTTAGTATATCATTCACTTTGCTAAAATATTTTTCAGTGTCCACACTGGTGCAAATTGCAGCAAATATGGCTGAGTCCGGACAGGATAATCAGGGAGGATAAAATTGAGATCCAGTTGAATTCGGATAAAGTCAACATTAAAAATTGAAGAATATAACCCTGAATCGATCAACATTATATTCTTCATCAATAAATTTAGACTTTGTAAGTATTTTGTTGCCTAGGAGATTGAAAAAATGTTTTGAAACGCGTTTGCTTGTTTAACTATGTTTAGCTTATTTTCAATAAATACTAAATTTTCTTGATAATCAGGCCAATAGGCACTGGTACTCCGACCCAGAATTTTTTACATGTAGACCTTGCTTAGGGAAGGGAATTTTGGAACACAATATATTATTTTATTGTGTTATTCCATTGATTGCTGTTCATGAGCTAGTTAATGAAACATCTTGTTGACTCAAACTTTGTAGATTGCGTGAGGTAAGCTAATAACTGCTGGTTTACTTATAAATGATACATGCCAACAAAGATCATTTCATATTATTAGAATTCGCGACTCCTGAAATGGGACACTTAATCCGGGTAAATCAGGACAGGATAAAATAAATGCAAATCCGGAAAGGGCAGGATAATTATTCGTTTCAAACTCAGCCCTCGCATCAAACACAATATCTCAGGTTTAGAAGGCATACCTACATAAAGTGAATCACTGGAGGTTAGTTGTTGACTCCATGGCCACCTGAACCTTTTATAAAATCGTAATTTGAGTAAAGCCAACTTCAAAAAAGTGAAAAATTCGTTCTTGCTAAAATATTTTTTAATTGAAGACTGCGGCTTCACTTTTCAGTCACCTTAACTAACTACGCTACATTGTTTAGCACTTATATTTTGGGAAAAATTTTTCAGCATTTATTGGTCCTTTCTACTATTTGCGGTCAATAGCTTTTATTTGCTTATAAAAATAATAATTAAACATGCTTGTTTATGGCAAACATTGATATATGAAACCTGAACAACCTATTGCTGTAAGATCTTATTTGTGAAGTAATAACATAATAATCTGGAAGTTTTTCATGAAAAGTACATTAATTATGATAATAATTGTGTAAAAATTGGTTCTACAATGTACTAAAACGACGACAAAATTCAAAAATACACACTTAATATCACACGCAAAAACCTAGGTTTCAACTAACAGAGAGTCTTAAGCCCCCCTCCCCATACAACCCCTCCCTCCTGGTTATTTTTACACCACTGATGTGAGTTTAAGTTAGGGCATTTGTTTCAATAGCATTACTCTTATTTCTAGCATATTTATCTTCCTTTTCCAATAATGAATTATTTGTCAGTCTTAATGGATTTGTAAGTAGCTACACCCATAAAATAGCTTTTAAATCCGAGATATTGAAATTTCAACAGACTCTCAAGTAGTAAAACAACCCTGCTTAAGAGGTTCTTCGTGTTCATTGGCCTCTCAACCTTTAGCAATAATATGAGCAATTCTTATTAAAATGATTATTGCAAGCATTTAAAGCTAGTTCTTTAAAATGAACTAAATTGGAAAATATAATAAAAAATTATTTATATGCGATTTGAAAGTGAGATATTTATGGTAAGAAATGACTTCTTTCTAAAGAGATTTTTCGACGATAATTAGACAGGAAGAAATAATCTATTTTAGCTATACTGTGCAGGTCGTCTCCTTCTGCTATGTGCGAAGAACTTCACAGCTACGTTTTAGGGATGCAAATACTTTTAGTAGTTATTAGGGACATGCCTGTTGTATTTTTGCAAATGATTTACACCTTACTTGCATATCAAAGCAATTATTTCTGTGTTGCCATCTCTGAAAATGATAATTTCTCCTGTAATTATATATATATATATATATACATATATATATGTATATAATTGTTTCTGCCAACAATTCATTTTTTGTACTGCCTTGCAATTGCAACTTGTCTCAGTTGCAAAACTGAAAAACAGTTTTCATCAAATTGCAATTGGAAGGCTTCCACATACGCAAACTACCTGTCCGCCAAAGTTGCTCTGTTCTAGTAGACATTGTAATACAGCTTTTTTAGAAAAAAGCAATATTGCTTTATCGTGAATTTTCTGAGCACAGTAAAAAAATATGATAATAGTTTGCTTAATTAAGAGACAAAATAACCCCGAAATTTTGGGAAGGAAAACTGTCGTTTCAACAGGCTACAGCATAGCTGTAATCCCCATCTGGGTAAGGCCAAAGCTCAGCAAAAATCCATTGTATCCGGTCAACTTTACTACAATATTCTAATGCCTAACAATGTTGTGTGAATGAACTGAAGTATTCAATCCACCATTTACTAGGACCTGACGGTATGAAAATTTCAGAATCGGTTTGTTTTGGTATATATATATATTTATATATATATATATAATGTCGCTATGTATGCTTAACAAATTATATATGTCGTTATGTACACTTCTTAAAATTTATATATATATATATTCAAAATGAAAGTATTATTTTTCATTACATTGTTTTCAATTCAATAGAACTCTACATAATGAGCTTGATATTTTGAGTTAAACAACTAAAACGTAATTTTGATCCTTAATTCTAAGCAACCCAGATATTTCCTACAATTTTTATAGCTTATTGTATTAAAAACTTATAGCTCACTCAATAATAAAAGCATTTGAGATCTAAAAACACCACTGGATAGAAAATCCTCTCCTCTTTCATTTTCATCCTATGTATATATATATATATATATATACATGTATATATGTATATATATTTATATTTTAGTTTATATATATATACATATATTTCCCGATTTTTGCTATGGTTAAAATTTGATACAATTAATCGTTAATTCAATTTATTAAATATTATTACTTGATATAATCAAAATGCATCTTTCAGATTGAATTTTGTGTAATCAGCAATTTTGCCTGAATAAAACAGCCCATTATGATTTTTGTATGTTTTACATTCTGAAATTCTCATTTTAACTTTGAAGCAAAAATGTTGTTTATAATGGAAAATTTGTAAAAAAAATTCATTTAATTGAGCCAAAAATTACGTCTTAATATCAGTCCTATACCAGTAAATTATAAATTAGTAATTTAATATTTCAACTTAGACACTTTTCCATACAATGTAACTCTAAGGAAGGAAAGGTTTGTTCATTTCTGAAAGTTATAAATATTTAAAATATAAATATATGCCTCAAATCTCAAAAGGCTTTGAAACAATAGTAAAATTAAGAAAAATATAATCATTGAAGATTTCTTCTCATACACGGACATTAATAATTTAGGGTGAGAATGAATTGGCTATAAATTTTAATTGTATTTCGTTATTATTTAATGCAAATTATCAGAAATAGATATTAAATGTACAAAAGCCATTATTAAAAATTAATTTTAAAAGCTTTTGTTTACGCCTCTATATATCGATCGTTTATATTAATTGTAATACTCGTGAAACATGTTGGTTCAAGGTACCTTCACATTATATTCATTTTGTATCATATTCAAACAATATTCTGCACGAACGAGACTTACTTCGGCAAAGCTTGGGCAAGAACTAAACTACAGATCATGCATTGATTGCATGAGTGGCTTACATAAAATTATTGATTCAGAAGAGTTCCCTACAATGGCTTGTAATGTTGGAAATGCTATGCAATTTTATACTTTAGTTCACAGGAATGGAGAAACATTTCAAATGGAAAAAGTCTTTTTCAAAATCAATGATGTGAAGTACATGACCAAATCAGAAATTTTAATCCTTTTTACACTACCATCTATACCGGACGTTCGTTTGAATCTAGAAATACACACTTGCGATTTTGGTATAGTAGACGATGAAATATACTATAATAATCAATTGAACTATCACATAGGAATGAAAAAACGGATTTTATACCGTCATAACTACTGGATTTGTGATAAAATATATGTTATGGGATATTATATTTCTGGTAAAACAACTGATGCTTTTCAAACGTGTGCAGTGCACCCAAAAAGCATCAGAAAGCTTAATAATCCTTACATAGTTAACAACACTTTATATGTAGATTTTGTGAGACAGAGTAATGCTGGTGACTTACTTATATCAGCTGATGGGAAATCTTTCGTAATTTATCCAATACTAGAGTATGGTGAAGTGACAATATCTATGAGCTTGAAGCTACCTGAAATTCTTTCTAGACCAGGAGTTGTCAAATTTTATGTTGCAATTAGCATTTTTTGCAAACATGGCAATAAACAGAAAGTTTCAAAAGAAAGCAAACCAAAGAAATATATTTATGTCCCATTTATTGATAAATTGAATCCAAGAGAGTCCAACACATACACGTTCTACAATGATTGTGATACATTACTATTTGTTAATTGGCTCTCAAGTCTGGACAAAATGTGTTATGTAAAATATACCAAATCAATTAATTGATAAGTGGAATTTTTGAGAAATCTCATAAAATAGTTAATGCTACCCCAGCTGAGCATTTCCAGATGAGACCTTCGTGTACATACGTGGCTTATATATACAGCGATACAGTTTTTTGCTTTGAGTCACAAGTCCTTACAAAAATTACGCATAAGGAATCGGTTTATTCAATCAAAACCTATAATATTTCAATTGATATAGCAAATAGCGCTATAGCTTTAGAGAGATCTGCTATAGATTCGAGATGTGAAGATGTTCCAGTGCTGTATATCTACGGACAATCCAATACAACATGTGAAGAAATTGGTAATATTTCTAAATACTGCAATCAGAATGGTAATTCTATAGAATTTATTCTTTTACGTGTATTACTAAATGATTCGACTTGTATTGGAATAAGAGCTATCACACTTATAATTGACTTATTTAACATCTCAGCCTTAGAAGCCAATACTACCGCATTTTGTAGAGAACTATACTTTGATCATGAAAAACTCTTCTGTGCCACCTATCAACAAAATTCAATATATTTTAAAAGCAATGATGAGGAATTTGTATTTTACACTTTACTCAAAAGTGGATTCCACTTGCTTGGGAAATCCTTGAGTAGACCAGTTGGTATTCCATTTATATTGAGGGGTATGATTGATGATGATTCCGAGGTCGATACTTTGTATCCCGTGTTTCCAATGGGAATAGAAAATCAGGATCCTTATTTTCTTTATTTCTCAAAGGGTGAGTTTTCACATACAGGCACATATTCAAATATTGGTATTATGTTATCAAACAATTTTTTCTGCCATGGACTGGATGTCATTCAATTTCTCATTGACATTGATAAGGACGGATATTCCGATTTTATTTGTATTAAAAATGAACAGTTGTATATAGTCTATAACAAAATATTCTGAAGGAGTTCTAATAGATTCTTTACTCTGATTTTTTTAATAATCCAACCTAAATACATGTACTAGGATATATTATTGATCTCACATTTTTTGCAGTTTTTTACAAATTTATAATTTTTATTACTTTTTTCAATAGGAGACGCTCAATATATGTGTACTTTGAGATATTTCAGTATTGCAAATTGGTACTAAACTGGATTCTTGTGAAGGGAAAATAGCAGAAAACTTACCATTAAAATTGTTTGCGATACATATAGTTGTAATGGTCAAGCACCATTATAAATATATTATGAAATAAAAAGTAGTGACTTTCATAGCTCTTGCATGGAAATTAGTGAAAGAAAGAAGATTTTCATAAACACCATCATTTAATTTACTAAATTATTGCTTATTTTTGGTTAATTCGTTAAGATTCATTAAATTTTTTAAATAAATTCTACTTTTGGAGCTTTTTGATTGAATTGATAATTTTACAATCTGATTGCTCTTGCGGTGGACATTGTTGTTCTAATATGAATTTTGCAGTAAATTAGGTTAATCAGTCAGCAAGGATGACATGTAAAAGCGGATTTAGAAGCTAAAGTACTTGAAATTTAAAATAACTTTCTAATTCCAGATGTGATTTGGAGCTGACGACGGGTGTCTATGGCGAAACTGGTATTTTCAAACTGGGCTAATAATTCTTTAATGATTTCCTTCATTATGAACATATCTTAGAAACTTGCAGAAGTTTCTAGAATTCCTAATAATGATGAAGCTGTCATTTTTTTAATGTTCAGACAAACTACATATCAATGGAACATCGTGAAACTCCCATAAACAATGCTCCCAACAGCACTGCTGTTAATAGCTGCAAGCTAATAAAATTAGCCCATGTTTGCATATTATCTTGGTTGAATACACACTATCAATATCTTTCAATCCCTTCAGCAGCCCATCAAAGTCTTCTTGTGATTCAAAGAATCGATGATGAATCCAAGGAAAGCATTACATTTGTTTGAAAATGGCGCTCATCATATCAAAATTTGTTAATTAAATATAGTCGGGCGCATGATGGATCACGAAATTAGCGGGCGACAGCTATCCTACACTTAGAATATTTCCATGCTGAATCGTGCATTTTCTGTAATTTGTATAAATCGTTTATTATGAATAATGCCTTCAGCTAACTATTTGCCGGGCTTATGTCAGGGCCTATTGTCCGGGCGAACATATTTCATGCTGAATATTTTATGAATATATGTATTACGATTATATATAGTATATAAAAATCCATATTATTCACGATTGTAACTCATACTATTATTTGTTTCTTTTTAGTATCAAGCGCAATCGGTCCATTCTGGAATTCATTTCAAACCAGCCTGCTTCAAAACGTTGTCGGTCGGATTCATGCAATGATCAACCTCAAGCTTCCGAAGAAACCACAGAAATACCTAAGATTCCCCTGACCGATGGAACGGATGTCGGGTATTGCATTGGAAGGTTCACAGAAATCTCGGATGAAGAGAAATTGAATATATTGGAAAATGCCTAGGTACCTGACCATTCCTTCGATTTCCCCTATTAATCTCGCCTCAGCAAAGCAGTAGAAGAAAAACGCTACCTTAAAGTCGACAATTTTCAAATGTGTCAATATTTGACTTACTCTAAGTTAAAAGAAGGTATATTTTGCCGATATTGTGTAATCTTTGGACCTGATTCTGTTGGGCACAACAAAGGTCAGAAGCTTGGCAAATTTTCTGTTGAGCCATTGAACAATTATTCGAGATTATTCGGTAAGAATGGATATTTGGACACACATTCGAGAAACAAATACCACTAAGACTCGATCCAGAAGGCTGAGTAGTTTGTGAAGCGAATTAAAAATACGGACCTCAAAATTCGAGCAGGAGGCAACAAATAAAGGAAAGTCGATTCCGACTTGTTCCAGTTGTAAAGACCATAATTGAATGTGGACGAAATGGCTTAACATTACGAGGTCATCGGGATTCTGATCACTTCAGCTTGATTGAGCCACGAGAACTTCCCTCGAACGAATAAGAGACAAATTCATCGAGCCAATGTCAATGCATCTTTTCCACAAGAGTTCTACACTCGAAGTATTTTTATACCTTTCTTGGATGAGCTAATAAACGATTTACTCGAAGTATTTTTATACCTTTCTTGGATGAGCTAATAAACGATTTGATTCATCGGTTTTCGAAGCATAATACGCTTGCCTTGAAGATTTGTGCTTTGATTCCAAAATTTGTGCATCATTATGAATTTGAAGACATTGACAATATGATTGACTTTTATCAACCATGCTGTCCATATACAAAGACCGACGTCAAGGCAGAGTATGAGCGTTGGAAGTTGAAGTGGATGAACAACACCGATGCTCCTTCTTGTCCTGCTACTGCTTTGTCCCACTGCAACCCCGATTTTTATCCCTGTATTTATGATTACCTCCATATATATTGTGCACTACCAATAACGACTGCTTCTGCAGAGAGAACATTTTCTTCTTTGAAGTACTTAAAATCATACCTTCGTACTACGATGACAGACGAACGATTAACTGGTCTTGCTCGTATGTTTATTCATAGAAGAGTTCCTATTGATGTGGAGTCAGCCATCGACAAATTTAGTGAAAAACATCGTAAGATAATTTTGAAATGAACAGCATTTGTAATTGTATTAATCATTTTTTGTGTAATGATCATATACTTGCATGTTATTGCATTAACATCATATTGAATACTGCACTATACTTTTGTTCACCTTTTCAATGCATTCATTCATTATATAGACTGCTATATATATGGTGTCATTCTTGTATCAAATTGTTTTTACTGGTCATTTTAGCTAATATATTACAAAATCTGAGTGTAAACTGATAATAATCCGCCATAACTACTCGAGAATATAATGTGCATGTATATACTATTACTATGCATAAGTATATTTATACATGTACTTAAAAATCGAATTAGTATGGATGAAATTTCAAATTTTATATTTTAAATTAAACGAATTCAAAATACGAAATCATAAGCAAAGTATATGGATAAGATTACAGGATATATGATCATAATGATAAATTATATTGAAATATAACAAATTTGGTCCGCCCCCCCTCCCGAACGCAAATCTTGGCTACGCTAGTGTCATGAATTATTTCACAATTGTGTTGTGTGCTGTGCGCATTTATAACTTGTTATTTCTCGCACTTTTAGAAAGGATGATCAACTTCTCATTTGGTACAATTTTCAAAACATTTACAAAGCACTGGATATTATAACTTTAGATGATACTTTTAGCGATACAAGCAGACGACTTGTTGGCATTTTTGCTACTGCTTTTATTCATGTTAATATTTGGTTTTGTGTTATGGGTTTTGTAGATATGTTATCATTAAAAATTGGTTTGTTTAGTCGGCCTGACCAAGAGCACTGCAATATTGAAAACTGTGACAACATCAAATATATCCACATCGTGTTAATAAGTCTTAGAAATGTTATATATATATATATATATATATATATACCGTCTAGAACATGGTGATACAAAGATCTCAAATATAAGTTTCGTAGGCATTAGATTTTCATTGGATTTTCTTTTAAATGAAAAAATATTTCCCTGCTCATGAAAGTGACCTTGTTCCCTCTGAAACGGTGATATAGGCAAAAATATCAAAATAACTATTTTTTCTTGCATGTATTAAAAACCAAGGATATGCATATTTCACAGCTTAGCTTAGAACTAAGTTCAAATTATTTCTTATTGCAATAAAATATTTGTTTTGTTGTATAGCATAGCTATTGAAATCTATTGTTTGTTTTTCAATTTAGCATTGTTTTACATTGTTAAATATTAAATATCTAATTATAGCGATTTCAATTAGATAATCTTACAAGCTGCTAAAACAATAAATGTCTTCAATAAGACAAATTTTAAGTTATTAGTTTAATAAAGATTAATAATGATATAAAATTTTATAATCATAATTAATATGGTTTAATACATGCTCAAAATTTAAAATTTTACGGTCGCCCGATACCGGTTAGGTCGAGTCAGGATTTTTGTCATGCTGGTTGAAGCTGTTTATTTGGCCTATTATTGCGCACTACGAGTGACCTTTAAACCAAAACCCACAAAGATTATTTCAGTGCATAATTCCTAAGATAATTGGCATACTTGACCATCGACCATTTTTTGGGTCCAGATTCATTCCAGATCCATTAAATTCCTATGGTTTCTACTGATCCACGGATTGTTAAAAAAACAACTAGCAAGTCGTCAAAGAAAAGCAGTTGTACTATGAGTAAAATTAAACTTACAACATAATGAATATTGGGTCAATAGTATAAGGGCATACGCAGGATCTTCTGACGGGAGGAAGACATCTCAGTGATGATCAAGTGAGTCACAAAAAATTTGACCCTAAAAGTGCAATTCAGGGCCTTCGATTTTAACCATTTTTAATATTTTGCGTAAAAAATTTTTGAAAGCCCTTGCGTACGCCACTGCGACCGTGTACTGTACCAATTACAATACGGTGCTATTTTCCTATATTGCTGTATTTTCGATAGTAAAATGCAGAAATTTTTACAAACCTAAGAACTACAATAAACTCATTTACCTTTTAGTACGCTATGCTCAAATTTTTCATCAATTTGCTTGGAGTTTTATTTGTAAAAAGAGATTGGAAAAGATTCACTAGTGAGTTTACTAGCAGTTGTTTGCTAAGCATGTAGTATCTTGCAAACAAATTCGGCTTCTCCCTAAACATGTGTAGAATAGATAACCTGAGATAACACATCTCCAATGAAAAGATAATTTGATGGTATTGCTATCAATACTAACGTCTGCTGAATCCAATTCGGCAGCAATTGCCTAAACTTTTGGATCCACAAGTATCCACGAGATCCATGGGGCACATTTTCCAATCCAGATTTATTCCAAACTTTCTGCATTTAATATAGCATAAAATGCCTTTAAGTTCTACTGCACTCTTTCGTTGATAAGTTAAAAATGGAGTTAAAATCAAGAAAGCCTAGCAACCAAAAATGCATTTAGGTTAGGCCATTTTTTAAACCCCAAGGAGTAAGCGATGTATTTCACGTGTTAAAGAGCAGACAATATTTGCACTTAACACTAAAATTCTTTGACATCATTTTGAAAGTTTTTCATTAGAACATTTCAACTTGATCACTTTTCTACAGAATTCGACTCTGTTGTTGAAATAAGTATCGGTTTGTTCATTTCTGGAAGATATAAATATTTAAAATATAAATATATGCCCTATATCTCAAAGAGGTTTGAAACAATAGCAGAATTGTGAAAAATATAATCATTGAAGATTTATTCTAACACAAACACATACATTATTCAGCCTTATACTGAATTGTTTGTGCCTGGATATATATATATCGATTGCTTTTATTAAAGTTGATCACGTCAAACATGTTTGCTCAAATTACTTTTGCTATATACTCATTTTTTATTATATTCAAGCAATATTCTGGTCCAACGAGATTTACTTTGGCAAAGCTTAGACAAGAACTAAATTTCAGATCATGCATTGATTGCATGAGTAGTTTACATAAAATTATTGATTCAGAAGAGTTCACTACAATGGTTTGTAATGTAAAAATATTTCAAATGTAAAAAGTCTTTTTCAAAATCAATGATGTGAAGTACATGACCAAATCGGAAATTTTAATCCTTTTTACACTACCATCAATATCGGATGTTCGTTTTAATCTAGAAATACACACGTGTGATTTTGGTACTGTACATGAGGAAATATATTACTATTATGAGTTAAATAAGGACATATCAATGAAAAAACAGGTTCTATACCCTCACAACTACTGGATATGTGATAAAATATTTCTTGTGGGATATTACATTGCTGGTAATATAACTCATATCCTACACGCGTGTGCAGTACACCCGAAAAACATCAGAAAGCTTAATAATCCCTACATAGTCAATAAAACTTTATATGTAGATTTTGTCAGAAGGAGTAATGTTGGTGATATACTAATATCAGCTGATGGGAAATCATTCATAACTTATCCAATACTAGAGTATGGTGAAGTGACAATATCTATGAGCTTAAAGCTACCTAAAAAACTTACTAGACCAGGAATTGTAAAATTTTATGTTGCAATTAGCATTTTTTGCAAATATGGCAATAAACAGAAAGTATCAACAGAAAATGAACCAAATAAATATATTTATGTCCCATTTATAGATAAACTGAATCCAAGAAGAGCTAACACATATACGTTCTACAATGATTGTGATACACTACTATTTGTTAATTGGCTCTCAAGTCTGGACAAAATGTGTTATGTAAAATATACCAAATCAATTATTTTGATAAGTGAAATTTTTTAGAAATCTCATAAAATAGTTAATGCTACCCCAGCTGAGCATTTCCAGATGAGACCTTCATGCGCATACGTGGCATATATATATAATGATGCAGTCTTTTGCTTTGTATCGCAAGTTCTTACACAAATTATGCATAAAGAATCGGTTTTATCAATCGAAATCTATAAACTGTTAACAGACATAGCAAATAGCACTATAGCCTTAGAAAGATCTGTTATTGATTCGAGATGCGATGATATTCCAGTACTGTATATCTATGGACAATCCAATACAACATGTGAGAAAATTGGTAATGTTACTGAATATTGCCATCAGTACGGTAATCCTATAGAATTTATTTTTTTACGTATCTTACTGAATGATTCTAATTGTACTGGAGTAAGATCTATCGCACCCGTAATTGAATTGTTTAACACCTCAAGTTTAGAAGCAAATACTACTGCTTTTTGTAGAGAATTATATTTTGATAAACAAAAACTCTTCTGTGCAACACATCAACAAAATTCAATATATTTTGAAAGTAACGAGAAAGAATTTGTTTTATATACTTTACTTAAGAGTGGATTCCACTTGCTTGAAAAATCTCTGAATAGACCAGTTGGTATTCCATTTATATTGAAGGGTATTATTGATGATGATTTAGAAGTTGATGCTATATACCCCATACTTCCAACTGGAGGCCAAAGTAAGAATCCCAATTTTTTTTACTTTTCAAAAGTTGAGTTTTCACACGCAGGGAAATATTCAAAGGTTAGTGTTATCTCATCCAATAATTTTTTCTGCCATGCACTGGATGTTATTCAGTTTCTCATCGACATTGATAAAGACGGATATTCGGATTTTGTCTGTATTAAAAATGAACAGTTTTATATTGTTTATAACAAAGTTTACAGAACTGTGCCCTTGCAACATTTTTATCTTTATTTCGACATTTCAATTAATATACGAGAAAGTTCATTCATTTTTGGAGTTTTTACATTCATATTTTTATTGCTTTTTTGTTTCAATTAGAGACGTTCAATAGAATTGTATTTTCTGATATAGTAAAAACAAAATCTATAAACCACTTCTCTACTTGTGTATTGTGATCACATTGTGTCCAAATAGAATGTATTTAGTGCATGCTCTTGGTGGATTGCTTGTTCTTGCAATGGGTGCAGTTTTAAAACCTTTGATTGATAACTCAAGTCCTTTTCTGCATTATTATCTTCATTTTTCATTACAATAAATTTTTAATTATACTTAGGGTGCACTAGGCATGAAAATAATTAATGTATATAGATGACCATTATGTCAAAGTATGCCTCTAGAATGGCCATAGCATCATTTTTATACCACATAGAATTGTTTTTGAATCTCTATGACATTGTAATCGCAATAAAAAATTTATTCAGTTCGCTAAATTTGGCATATTTTGACGCATGGATGCTCCCTAAAATAAGATCCCTCTGTAACCTCTTTTCTATGTCTTTATGACACTCTCTCACTTATAAATATCATTACGTTTTTGTTAATTCCGAAAGATGACACTGCGCAGGCCAACAATTCAAAACATATTAGGGGAAACTGGAAAACGATATTCTGACGATGGTGGGGACAGCAGCTCGGGAGAAAGGCTTTGAACATCTCTGAGAGTTAGACAGAAAGCTTGTCCATTTGGATGTATAGCTGATGATGGCATGATGAGAGTTGATGGTAATTATCATTGATTTGTTTTATTCAATTGGAAAGCAGCGGAAAAACTAGTAGGTAGGAATTCTGAATTATTTAATTATTTTTTAGGCGAAGTCCCGAACTTATGCTTGTTGATATGCGCACTCCATATGAGAATTGGAAAATTATGATTGATGAAAAGATTCTCTGACACATTTTAGATTGTACAATCATTTATTGTAGACCAACCATCTGGAAGAAATTACACTAAAGGAACTAGAGCCCTTTATTACTCTGCAATTTGAACAGGATCTTTATAATAAAATCTTCCCTGCTGATTTTTCCTGAAACAAATATTGCGGCCTCCCCATATTTCCATCAATTATGGAAGGAAACAAGTTCAGGCATACTCATCGTCCTCTCCAGTTTGGTATCAAAAGTGCGATTTTTGTGGACTAAATTCTGTATGAACCAACGTTTTTGTTGTTAAATGTTCGATTCGTACCCTTGCAATTGAACCAAAAATATGGGTCTGCTGAGCACCGACAGCAAATGATAATTGCCAAAAACAGAAGCCTCTGATCATCGAATTCTATAACAAATATAAGGTTGGAGTGGACGTAATCGATCTGATGACCAAACTTTACACTGAATTCTGCATCTCGTCATTACACTTTGAATATTTGGAGTAATATCCTTTAAATCTGATGTGGTGCCAGTTCATCTTGAGCTTGATTTCTGAGCTCTATAATGAAATTAACTCCAAAGAAGAATTTTTCTCATTGTCAAAACGGCAAACATGTTTTCAATCCAATTGCCACGCCTGCGCGCAAATACAAAATGTTCCTGAAAGTCATCTGCTGTTCCGTAAATGAAAATTTTATCGTCGTAAAGTGCACGAACTGTATGAAGTAGAGATGAGCGCGATACAGTTTTTGTAAAATTATGTCCACCGCAGAGAAAAAAACTTCTTTGCTAACCACCACAATGTGCGTTTTTTACCACAAATCACTGCAATTCATGAAGTTTTATTGCGGTATACCACAACAATGTCGATTGTTATCTTCCTAAGAAAAAATACAGTAGATATTTCTTAATGGTTTTTTAGGATTATTTATGACGTTCACTTTATCTCGTTTGTCTGAGGAACTGCAATCGGCAAAGTCCGAATAGTAAAATAGTTAAAAAAACTTTTTTTGGAATTCGGTGATTTGACATTTGATTTTAACTTATTCCATATTTGAACGTTCGGTTCGGCTTCTCTTGCGTATTTGATAACTGGAGTCCATAGAGTTGACAATAAATTCTGAGTTTCAATTTTCACATCGTCATTGAAAATGAAATAGTCCAGAAGCAAATAAATTGCCTTTGAATTCCAGCGTGCAATTGATAAAAAATGCAAGAGTGTAAATTTACTTGACAAGATGTTTAGCTTCTTTATTGCGTCACATAAGTTGAATAAAAGCAAATAGGCATTCCGCCACCTTCAGACAACTCAATTTCAGAAGACTTCTCAAGATTCTTGTAAGGCATTTCGACTCGTTCCACAAACGGATTAAATAATAAATGGAGAATCTCTTGTCGTTTTGTATAATATCCAGATTATGGAAAAGGAAATTGAATGGAAATAAAAGTCATTTTAAGGAATGGACATTTAATGGAAATTTATGGAAATGAAATTTCAAAAAAAGACATCCTCAATGCTATTGAAAATCATCCGAGCACCCTAAATTCATTTAAATAATAATAATTTTTAAGAGCAGTCACAAAGTGCATTAAAATAATCAAAATTATCCAGAATCATACAAAGCAGAGTAAATACGAATGATAAAAAAATTCATTAGTACAGCTAAAGCAATTCTAGCTTCCATGCGTAAATATGGAAGTCTTCCCCCATGATTTCATATGTTTTAAGGACTGAACCCGTTTATGACATCCAATTCTTTTTCCAACACTGTATATGCATGTGCGTATGTACATTTTTTAATATTAATGACACCGCAAATATTAAAATTATATACAGAAAGTTTTGATTTATAGGAGTTTTTTGCATGCATTTTTTCACATATCATCACCATGTATATATAACTTTAAATCACTTAATTTTAGTTCGATTTTTATCAGAACTGGAACCAATGAAGAATCTACAAAGATAATTCCCCCCACCCCCGGAACAATAATGATCTATCAGAGCAACAGCATTAGTCAAATATGTAATAAAGTAGGTAGAACTAATATTAAATTAGAATTCATTTAGAAATAGGTTTCGAAGCTATTATTCTCTGACAGATTTGGCCAATTTCCTGACTGTAAGCATTGAAGACCACGTTTTTTAATTGGGGCCTTAAATGAACTGATTGTGAAAAAATAGCTGTTATTGCTTCATTAAGCGAAACGAAATCGTTGTTGGAAGTCTCTTAAAACGCATTAAATAGTGAGAAACAATGCAAGCAATTTTGAATTTGATTTCAGATTCGCGAAAAGTATTGATATTCACTTTCAAAACCGTCGAGAACATGCGTCAGATTATCAAAGTTCTAACTGAGGTAAACAAAGAGTTCTGCAAACAAGTACCTCATGGGGTAAAACACTTGTTTTCCGTACAAAAGCGAATTTCACTCGAAGCTGCCTTTTTAAAAATCGGTTTCATTGGAAAAACTAGTATAGCAAGTAATCATTAATTTCTTAACATACCCAACTTTAGTCTAGCAAATTCGAAAAATAAAGGAGATGTTTTGGCAATGATCCCAAAAAATGGATATACAGTGGGTTGAAATTGCAATGATTTAAAAGTGATATGCACGATTCGGATCGGGTTGGGCCGGATTTGGGCCAAGGTTTTCTATCCATTTCTATCCTGGCCTTCATCTGCGGAATGGTCATAGCAATAAAAATCGATCAATGATTAATTCATCTTATTTGAACAACATGAAAATTGTTCGACCTGCAATATCGTGGTTCATACACAAAAAAACTGTGCTTGTGATTACATATGTGTTGTGCTTACAATCCACCATACTGTGTTTCCAAAAACGAGACAAGGTTGCAATCCCTTAAGTGGAACC
>CABFPE010000133.1:409482-426383 GCA_900660155.1 Hofstenia miamia | reverse complement strand
CCCCCCGGAAGTTCAATCCTAAATTCAACAGTGACTGGAACTGAAATTAACTGAAATAATTATTAGATATGAATTTAAAATAGCTTTTCAGAACCCAGGATCAAAATTCATTATGTATATCTCACCAGTTTCTGTAAAACCAATTATTATTGCACATGTCTGAACTGAATTGTAAATTCTCTTCACATTATTGTCAACTTGACGAATTCGCATGGTTCTACAGGACCATTATGTCCAATGGGATTTACTGGTCTCAGTCTCATGAGTCTGGAATAACATGGACTGGCACCATAAAGGTAGAACCTGGAACCATTGATTTTAGAATATTAATCATAGCATTTTCCATTTTTACCAAAACAAAAGTTATGATGTGCTGTTAATAGGACTATCGGACCAAAAAATTTCATGGAATTGAGATGGGACCAAATAAAACTGAAAGTAGTACATTCTACAGTAGTCCCGCAGAATCTTTACATTAGCTAGCTCTAAGAGGTATGGAAAGATGTGGATATTAATGGAAAAATGTGGAAATGTTTTTAAAATTGTTATGGAAATGGAAAAGAATCGCATTTCTATATGCAAGCCTGATAATTGGTTGGTTTGCTGTCGCTAATCAAAAATTTTATAACAGATTTTTAATCAAATTGAGTAACAACCTCTTTTATTGATTAAATATGGTTTCGGCTTTCTTATTACTTAGCGTCTTAGCTTCTACAAACAAAAGTTTTTTCAGTTGAAACAAAGCACAAAAGGCAAAACGTCCTTAGGTTCACATTTTTTTCCGTCCCGCTGTAATGAATCTTCTGAATGTTTTATTCATTCCTCACGTATATCAGAATAAATGTCATCGCGTATTCTACTTTGGGTTCTATAGATGCCGCTTCGGGCATATTAAGAGCTTCAGAGAGTACCAGTGATATGAACAATTTTGTGAAAGCCACACTTCGATATTTCACCCCATACCATTACAGACTTCCCACCATAATTCATGGTCCCCGAGTAAGTTGAGGGAAGAATCTGAACTTCTGCCCAGTTGGTCTCTTTATCAAATTCTTTTCGATTAGTATAGCTCAAATCTTGACTCATTTGAAAATATAACATTAGAGCAAGGTTCAGATGAATTGTCTCTCTTTAACTTGGCCACCTCACCCGGTGTATCTTTGCTTTGAGGTTAAGAATGGTTTTCTAGGTGATACGAAAGTCCCAATTGAATACTTCTTCAGGATGTTTCGCACAGTTCTTGCTGTCACAAGGTGACCATCAGCTCATTCCTTGCAAAATTCCTCAGAAGTCTTCCTGGGATTTCGCTTTGAAAGGCAAATAAGAATTGATTGGGAGGTTTTGGAGGTCTTTTTTGGTCTTCCGGACTTTGGCTTTTGGACAATGATGTTTTCAGAAGTGAAACGTCTGATGATATTCTCGACAGTACTTCGAGGTCGCTCTACAAGTCGGGCTATATTACGTTGTCTCATCCATTCCAAATGTTTGGAGATAATAAACTCGTAGATGGCAAGAGGTACGTAACCAGGCATCATATATGGCGAAGAAAGACTGTTATTAGACATTTTCAATATAAATAGACTGAAAAAAGCTCAACCAATGAAATTTTTTACAGATTCTCTGCTTTGGTCTGAAGTGGCCGATTTTTCCAAGAAATATTAGCATTGTAGCATTTCTCCTTGAGATTTAAAGTAAACAGTGATATATATCTCTCAACATTGATGAATTCCTCTTTCTGCAATCCCAAATCTAATTAAAAAATAACTATGACATTCTTAGCCATTTGTTAGAAATATGTATGACAATTAATGTGTGGCCGAATTCTTTTTTCCAGTACTGTATATCGTTCTTAGATGTACGGATCCCAAAATTCTAAACGCCTAATCAAACATAATTTTCTCACAGATACACACAACTTCCTCAACTGTCTTTTTGTTGAAAGATTTTTTAGCAGAATAGTTGAGAGCTATAGCCTTCTTGATGTAATTGTTAACATGTAAGTTCTACGACATTAATTGTAAGTACCACGATTTGGTTTTATCCTTGATTACTAATGACCATTGGAGTAGATTTAGAGAAGTTGAGCGTCGCAAGGTTGCCAATTCACCAGTCTACATGATATCCTCTTGGTTATTAAATTGATAGTTAGAATCAATTACTGTACAACGGGTAACATTGTTGACCAAAAGTTTGGAACACTTTCCAAATTTGGGAAATTTTTGTATTTTACATTAAAAACTCAATGTAGAAACAATATAATAACACAATGTAGAAACAATATGATAACACCGTGTAGAAAGTAAATAGTTAATTCAGAAAAACTCTCTAATATTTTGTATGTCCGCCATTATTGGCCAAACACGCAACAATGAGATTTGATATTGACACCAGCTTTCTACAATAATCATCAGTAATCTCTGTGCACCATACCACTTTAATTTGCTCCTTCAGATCGTTGAGTGATGTGCATTGGCGCTTCCTCAGACAGTTTTTGATGTGATGCCAGCAATTTTCTATGACGTTGAGGTCTGGGGAGTTTCCCGGCCAGTTCTCAAGCAGCCGAAGGTCTTGTGATGCGACCCACTGTTTCACAACTTTGGCGCTGTGGCAAGGAGCACCATCTTGTTACAGTACAGATTTTCCGCGAAGCTGCATAAGCATGGGAACATTCTCCTAAATTATTTTGAGGTAGGCCTTGGCTGTGACTTTCTCGTTGTGAGGAACAAAATGCAGACCAGCTCGCCCATTCACAGCTATAACACCCCAAATCATCACAGAAAGTTCTGAGCGGAGAGTTTGTTGCGTGTAACGTGTGTTGAATCTTTGGTTTCTTGGTCGTCGTCACTAATCATTACTTGATGCCACATCTCAGGGGTGTAGTGTTGGTATTGCCTGCAGAAGCGCAACCGGTCTCGAATGTTCTTTGACGACAATTGGGGTTTGGCTGCCGGTTTGCACGATGGAAGGACAAATGTAGTATTCAATCGACGCCTAATGGTGCGTGTTGATACATTCTGCACTACCACACCTAGATTTGCTTTGACGGCGTAATGTTGAATGAGACGGTTAGTCTGAGGGGTTGTCACTTTTGGTATTCCAGACCATTTGCGAGAGGAAAAATTTTGCAGTTGCTGATAGTGAGTAACACTTCTGGGTACCGAAGATACTGACACGCCCATTCTAACAGCTATAGCGTGATAATTGTACCCCTCCTCGTACAAGATATGAATTTGAGCACACTTTGTTGGTGAAATTTCACTACCACGGACCATATTTCAAACTATAATGTTATTGTGTGTAAATCTAAAATTGTGTCAATTTGATTGGCTAAATGAATCTGTACAAACAGAATAGACCACCAATTGAATAAGTTGCTTTTGAGCATGAGAGCAACCTACTACATAAATTACAATGCTTACCTTTGTATAAAATCAAACATTTGCTTCGTAAAGCTTAACAGTCAATTTGCTATTTGCAAATATATCTTTTTAGAAATTCATTATTTTTTATGAGAATTACTACTACAAATGTTGGATATATTTTGCTAAAAAATTTTATAGCTGCTACATTGCAAAAATATATATTGTTATGATATAGTAAATACAGACATTCCAAGTTTCCCTAACTACCATGAAATATCCGCTTTTTGTATTCTTTCAATACCCTGCATTTAATGACTTTATCCTGCATATATTAAATACAAATTGGTCAGACTGTTTTTAAAAAATTTCATTCAATTCTAGACAATTTACAAAATTTTGACGGGTTCAATGGCCGTTCTATCGTGTCGCTAAAGCGACTATATAAATTTCAAGGCCTGTTATGAAATGCATGTTATAAATAGCAGCGTACACTAAAAAAATAAATGGTATGCAAATGTATGTAATGCGTTTTATTGTTCCATTCCACGGTAATCAACTTTTATGGATTCGCCCCTGCGCATCACTACTGTACATAATTATATTATTTTTCAATGAATTTTACATGATCAACTTATTGCATACACTTAAATTGATTTATTTTCGGAAAACTATAGTAGGCTGTTACAAAAATTTGATGATTTTTTTTACTTTGTCCTAAAGTCACGGTTGCTTATCCATCATCTAGTTGAACTTTCCAAAATCCCACCTTATCCTAAATTATAGTTAATGAATGACATTGTAATTTTATATTTATGCTACGAAAACTCTATTTGACTGCAGAAGGTAATAACAAGAAGTGGTTAGTAAAAAGGATGAAAATTCCATGCTGGTCTATTACATTCGAAGAATAACTGTATCAGTCTCTAACATAAATATTTATGTGATTATATAATAATAGAAGTGTAGCTAATGATATGGGTTTAGTTATGAGATCTATGATGTAAATGATTTATTTCTTTTATGAAGTCTTATCATTTGTAACTAAAGGATGATGAACATAAATCTGTAAAAGGGAGAATTGAATTAATAGTATTTGTTGTACATTATTTGTCCATGAGTTAACTTAAATTTCAAACAAAAGTATTTTCTTCAATTATTGTAAAATGTAAAGCGAAGAATAGTTAAGTAAAGTTTAAGAATATGCTTTATTGACTATAGAACAGTACAATATGCAAGAATAGCCGCACAGTATAGTATAATTGCAATGCATATTGGATAAAATCACATTTAAGTGAAAAATTACTTGATCAAATTAGAAGTGTTCAATGTTTGCCCCTTGGGTAGGAATTTTTGAAAAAGCTTACTCGTGGCCTTCTATAGTAGGCCGGCCAAACCTTACCTCATATCTCCTCCTACCTGTCCTGCCCCATTCCACTACATTGGTCTACCCTGCCCTCTTCCATCTCTGACAGAGTGTTAAATGCATTGAGTAATGAAATTTAACAAAAAGCAAAGGGGATTTCATTTGTCTGCATTTACAATTATTATTTCATTTCTTTTCACAGCTTAATGCTGGTATCCTTAGCAGCTCATGGAACTCAACAGTTCCCAGGGAGTCTGAGAGCTTTCCTCAGGACTCTATCTGTTCCTAACAATGCTGCCTTCTGTGCTACTGCTCCTCCCCACTTTGGTACTCCCAACTCCTCCAAGAATCTCTTATGCTTCTTACTCACTGCTATTAGTGCTTCTACAACTACTGGGACTACTTCAATTTTCTTTGCTTCCACAGCCTTTCTATTTCCTCTGCCAACTCCCTGTACTTGTCTATCTTCTCTTTTTTTTCTTGCTCTCTACATTCCTGTCCTTTGGTACTGCTATGTCTTTCACTGTTCCTCCACGCTTTTATCACCTTGCTTGTCTGTATGTTGAAGTGCCACAGTATCTTAACCTTCACATTTTCTATGATGTCCTGTTGCTTGTGCCCATACCACTTGTCTCTTGCTTCTAACCCATTCTGTCTGCTCAAGCTCCAGTGTACCATTTGTCCCATCTTGTCATGCCCGAACTTATACTCATTCTGCGGCAACTTCTCACACCCTGCTATCAGATGATCTACTGTTTCCACTTCTTTCTTGCATAGCCTACACTTATCGCTTACTTCTACTCTTCTGTCTATATGCTTCTTCACCCAGTTTGTTGTTATTGCTTGCTCCTGTGCTGCCATTATCAGTGCTTCTGTTTCTCTTTTTAGTCCTGCATTCTTTAACCACTAGTTGCTGTCTTCTCTGTCACACATTTCTGTGTTCCTCCAGTATTCTCTATGCGTATGCCTTGTTTGTCTCTCTGATTCCATCCCACTCTGGTATTGTGTCTTTTTTCAATTCTCAGTTCTTATCTGCCTTAACTCCATAGTGACCTCTAGTAGGGATCCTCTAGTTTGCTCTTCTACATATTCCTTTAGCCCTAGTGCTTCTGCTTCTACAGTTTCCTCCACACTTAGCAGCCCTTTCCCTCCCTTATGCCTTGCCATGTACAGCCTATCTACATCTCCATTTAAGTTGATAGCTCTCTCTCTCTGCTGCTAGTATCTTCCTTGTCTCCCTGTCTAATTCCCACAGTGCATTCTTGTTCCGGCCGAATATCTCAACACTGGTATCGCCCATGTATTAACCCCTTTTATACTATTCTGCCCATTCAATGCTGAGTTCTGTAGTACCTTCCTTACTCTCCACTTGTATTGTTTTCTTAACCTCGTCCTCATTTCCTCATGATCTGTTCTATTTTTCTCTATCACACCTAAGTACTTGTACCTACTTGAAATCACAGAAGTTAAGAATTTCCAAGTTGTTGGCAGACATGTTATTGTCCTGAAGTTGCTTGCCTCCCTACCTTTCTTTGGGTCCTTTTGTATCAGAAATGTCCTTCCCACTACCATCCACTCTTTGCACCCACTCACCACACACTCCTCCAATGCTACTGCTAGTCTCTCATGAACACTTGTGAACTTCTTCAGCCAATACCCTGGCGCCTTCCAGTTCTTCATCTTTTTAGAGCCTCCTTCAGCTTTGCAGTTGTGATTACTTCTTCTTCTTCGCTGAATTCCTTTTGCATCTCCACACTCTCAATCTCTGGCCCCGCACTTCCCCATATATTCTCCTAGAAACTTACTGCGTCCTCACTTGCTTTATCTCTAGCCATTTCCCCATCTAGTTCTTTGGCTCAAACTTCATATTGTCTCTTGCCTGCTTTGCCTTTGCCCTATATTATCTCAGTTTCTCAGCTTCTGCAACTAATCTCTGCTTAAGCAGTTTCTATGGTTTTCCCCTGCATTTGTCCTGTATCTCCTTACTTGTCCTGATCTTCCCTAACTGCTGCCTAATCTTTGCCAGTTTATTCTCAATTCTTCTCTCCCATGCTGGTTTTCTGTCTCCCTTATCTTCTTGTCGTCTTTTCTTCTTCATGTTCATGCCTACATTCTTCAGCACCTCCCATGCGCCTGCATACACTAACCTGTTTATCTCTGTTACACTCTTAGCATCTATCCTTTCTAATACTTTGTTAACCTTTGCTGTTTCTACTGCTAACTTGCTTCTCTTAATGCCTCTTGGTACTGGCAACCTACTTCTGTCTTCTATTTCTTTCTTCATCCATTCCTCTGCCTCTTTTTTAACAGCTGCGGTTTCTGCTGTTTCTACCACTACTTTTTCTACTACATCAGCCACTTCATTTTCTTCGTCTGTTCAGACTTATTTTTCTCTGATTCTCATCCAGCTTCAATTTTCTGACCTGATCTGCAAGCCTCTGCTCTGTAACTTCTAATCCTGTTTCTTTTTTTCCATTCTTCCAACATTCTCTTCCTATAACCCCTCTCATCTTGTCTTCTTCTGTAACACTCATTTGTCAACTTGTGCCGTTTTCCATTGGTCTGTGTGAATCCTATACTGCCACTTCGCGAGTCCACACTCCGGATTGTAGAGTCTCCCTGTTGACCGGAGATTCTTCACACCCTCTGACCATTTAAGGCCGGCCGGGACTGAGAGCCTTTTCTTTTCATTGCACTTTCATTGAAGGTAGGGTCAGGGGGTGGGCTCGAACCCGGGTCCTCGTGGACCCAGTATAGCCTTTTATCACTTGGCCACTAGGGCCTATTATTATTGTTATTATTATTATTATTATTATTATTATTATTATTATTATTATTATTATTATTATTATTGTTTTTATTAGTGATAGTGGTGTCTGGTCACTCACACTTTTTATTGCTCAAGCTAATGGCTAAAAAACCAAATCTAAGATAAATCTAATACATAAAAAACTTAAAATTGATGTATCATTCACTATTCTGTCAGTTTGTACACGATGGCCAGTCTATTTCGTTGTTTCTAAACACATCAAAGGCTAGATTTTGGTGGGTTCTTATCAGAGCACCGCGCTAGCCAGTTTGAATTGAATTGTATTATATACAAAGTGCATTAGTCGTCTAGTCGTCTGTTTTATGAAACACATCTGTTCATATTTGAGTGCGAGATGGAACAATCAATTAAGTATATTTCAATTAATTTTGTAGCCATGAAAGATATAGAATTTAAAATGGGACATTTATGAATATAATAGCTGCTTTTCCATGTTTTTGACATATGATTTATTATTTAATATAATGAAAGCACTTTCTGCCTACACCTTTTCACTCTCAACTTCGCACAAAATTGCATTGCATGAAGCAGTGCAAAATCATAGCAGTGAAATTGAATGGAAACTTTAGACGGTTATCTTTACAAGATAAATATAGAAACCTTGGATAAGTTTATATGATTTTTCTTTGCTTCTTGCAGCGCTACAAAAATGGTGTAAAGCATGAGAACATAACTATAAAATTTTGCCCCTTACAAATAAAAATGGGGGGTATAAAGCAGCAAAGAACAAGATTATACACATAGTACATGTCGACGATAAGTTTGTATTGAATGGCACATTCACTCAAGTTTTAAAAAATTAGAGTTAGAGAATGAAGTTCACAACAAATTTTTTATTGCAAACAAGGGGTATCAAGGATGATAGCACATAAATGTTTATCATGACGATCTTTATTGATAGTAGTGGCAACACCCCAGATTTGTAAATGAAATTAGAAATTCAAACAAAATTGCACTGATATCCAATGATTTAATAACTGCCCATTTTGTAATTATTAAACTCGATCAAGAGTAGTTTTTCCATAAAAATTCATGATGGTACACTTCTGCATAATGTTGCCTAAGACTACTCATAATTTTAATTAAAAGTGGTATGGCATTGGAATACCGTTAACATTCACAGTATTTGAACACAAAAGCAGCTTACATCTCGTGTCGTATTTCAGGAAATTTATTTACCGAATTTCTTAAGTGCAAGAAGATAGCCAACATGTTAGTTTTGTACGACTTTATTCAATTGCATTGGATATGAAAGAGGATACTGAATCAAATATTTTCGTATAGTTGAAGATTACAACTATGCTAGCTAATATTTCTCTTGATTCTTGAAAGTAAATGAGTGCGTTTATAATGTGTAAGAATCAATAATTCGTTTTTATTAAGAAATAACACGTTTCAATTTTGTGAAAAAATTTGAATTACATTGATATTGATGTAATCTGTCAGAGTTGCAACCGAGTCATCGGGTCTAATGCAATATATTTGTACTAATCGTATACAGACTTATATTTTAATGACAAGACATTCATTTTGAAGTTAAGCTCAGGACATTGCTACCATTTTTGTTCCATGTAAAGTTATTTCCGATTACGATTATTTTATTTCATATTCTTAAATGATGTAGGATGCTAGAGGATTAACGTGTTCATTTCGAAGTATATGCAATCATACTGTTTGCAAACCCTTGCAAGCAATATTCAAAAAAACGGATCAAGTCGGTTCACAGGGTCATTTGAGGGTCACCGGGTCAAATCTTACTCGGATCACACTGGTTCATCGGGTGAAATTTTGTGAATTTACATGAATTTTAATTTTATCTTGGGGTATGAAATTCACATCATATATAAATCCAAAGCATAAGTCACATCATTAGCTTAGTGTGTGAAATACATACAATTCTTTTAGAATATTTACAGAATTCGTTTTAAGGACAAATTAACAATTAAATAACGTGATAACAATTTTAGTATATCTTATTATAGACTACATGCAACTCATCGCCTTGAATGCATATTAAATCCGAATATCCATCTTTATCAATGTCATTAAGAAAGTGAATAGCCTCAAATCCACTACAGAAAAATTGTTTAGAAAAGGCTACCCCATAATTTTCATATAAACCAAATTCCGAACATTTTGCCTTTGCAAAGTATAGGAATTGGGCATTTTGATTTCCTTCTTCAAATGGAATCATAGGATACAAAGTATCAACTTTTGAGTCATTATCAATGATGCCTTTCAATACAAATGGGATACCAATTTGTCTATTTAAGGATTTCATTAGCAAGTGGAACCCACTTTTGAGTGAAGTGTAAAAAACAAACATGTCCTCGCTACTCTCAAAATATATTGAATTTTGTTCATGCGTGCCACAGAAAAGTTTTTGCTCATCAAAGTATAATTCTCGACAGAGAGCCGTTGTATTCACTTCTAAGCTTGAAGTATTAAACAAATCAACTAACAGGGCAAATGCTTTTATTCTAATGCATACCGAATCCTTCAATAGAATCCGCAGAAGTATATATTCTATAGGCTTATCGTTCTGATGACAGTATTCAGTAATATTACCAATTTCCTCACATGTTATATTTGCTTGCCCGTAGATATATACCACTGGAACACTTCCGCAACTTGAATTAACAACAGATCTTTCTAAAGTGATAATGCTATTTGTTATGATTATTAAAAATTTATATGTTTTGATTGAGAAGAGGATTCCTTATACACGATTGTAGTAAGAACTTGTGATTCAAAGCAAGTGACTGTGTCATTGTATATGTATTGCATATAAACGCATGACGGTCTCATTCCGAAATGCCCAGATTCTGTTATATTTTTAAATTTTTGGACTTGCTCTAGAATTCCAATTACGAAAATTATTGACTTACTATGATTTATGTAACACATTTTGTCCAGACAAGATACCCAGCTAACAAATAGTAAAGCATCACACTCATTGTAATACGCATATGTATTTGATTGGCTTGGTTTGCTTTTATCAAGAAATGGGATATAGATGAAGCCCTTTGGGTTGTTTTCTATCGAAATTTGCTTTTTATTGCCAAATTTACAAATCAGGTTTATTGTGATATAGAATTTTAAAGTTCCTGACATATTCAAATTGGGAGGTAGCGCCAAGCTCATAATTATATGCGCGATTCCATATTCTAATATAGGATAAAACGTGAGTGATTTAGCATCAGCCGATATTCCCAAGTCACCGACGTGACTCTGTCTGCTAATATTGATGTATAATGTGTTGTTGATTATGATGGGATTATTAACCTTCTTAATACTTTTTGGATGTACTGCACATGCTTGAAACCTAGCATTTATTTTGTCAGAAATATGATGTCCAGTAACAACTAATTTATCACAAATCCAATGACTGTGATGATAAAGAATGCGCTTTTTCATTGATATGGAATGGTCAAGTTGGTGGTCATAGAAAAGATCTTCATGTAATGTCCCAAAATCACAAGTCTGTATTTCTAGATGAAAAGAAACATTAGATATTGATGGTAGTGTAAAAGTTATTAAGAATTCCGTTTCTGAAATATACTCCACATCAGTGATTTTGAATTCAACTGTTTGCATTCTAAATTTATCACCATATTTGTGGGTTAAAGCATATAATCGGTCTACATTTTCAACATTATACACTTTGGTTGGAAAATCTTCAGCATTATAAATTGTTTGTAAACTAGTCATGCAAGCAACACACAATCTGTAATTCAACTCCTGATTAAATTTTGCCGAAGTATGCCTTGTTAGTGAAGAACATTGCATAAATGCCATAAAAACTAAATATATTGAATAGGTAGCTCGAACCAACATGTCTTCAAATGACTTATGCAATTCATATAGACAATCAATATAAATAAGCGCCAACTAAAATTGATAATTTTAATTTTTAATAATTTGATTTTGTCTCTGTGGTATCTTTAGTCTTCTTATTAAGTTATATTAACAATGCATCAAAGTCGAAACCAATGGCTAATTATTCTAACTGATATTAATTATTTATGTGCCAGTTTTATATTCGTCTAAGTCATCGTGGTATATATTTTACGCCCCCTCAAGACAATTTATATGCATTTTCTGGTCGTTATTTGTTATTTTTAAAGACTTTATATTTATGTTGTTAATAAAATAATGAAAATAATCTATAAAATTATTAGTGAAAACAACGAGAAAGATCCATTAATGTTCTAAGTCAGTGGCGGATATAAGGGGGACTATGTGACTGCAGCCCCCCATGAGGAGCAAAATGGAGGTTAATTTTTGATAAAAATTCTAAATTAGTGCAAATTTTTGTATTTCATTTGCAAAACGATCCAAGGGTTTGGCAAATATTTGTAAAATATTTGGCAAATTTTTAAAATAACTTGCAAATTTCCCTAAAAGTTAACAAACCTTGCAAATATTTGGCAAATATTTGTCTGACTTTCCAACTTTTTTTCAAATGATATTACACCTTCTTAAGAATATATCAAACATATTCCAATATTAGGCCTTTCATTTACAATCCACCAAAATTTATATCTAATAAATTATAAGAGCAGTTGAAAGAACTGCTTCAACATTATACAAAAATCTGCGCACAGTTTCAGTGCAGATGTTAATTATGACAGATATTTGTCGAAGAATGTAGACCACGGGGGTTGTAACTCAGTAAAACTAACAGTCTATGTAGAAATGTTTCCATTTTTGCCAGATTTCAAAAACTAAAGGAGTCATGAGGAAATCATTCGCAATTTCTGGTCCTGAGGCCAGACCCACAAGACATGGGATGGGATCAGTATGAAACCAGAACTAAATTTTCAATTTCAAACTGAGACTGGGAGAAATTTGAATTAATATTTGCTATTAAATTTACTTGCTAAACTAAAATATGTCTGTAATACTCTATCTCCATTAAATATTCTATTTTGTTAATAATGCATAATTTTAGTACAAATAGATGATCTATATATAAATTAAAACGCCATAGTAGAAAGACTAGAACATCAGCAAGAACTTTCAAATTCTTATCATAACATGTAAAAAAATTATCAGATTCAAAACTTAATCAAATTTAGAATGAAAAACATTATGGAAAAATCTAGTTTAAGAGACTCAGTACCCCCCCCTCAGAAATTTCTAGATCCGCCCTGCTCTAAGTGTTTCAAGTTTATATAATTTTTAATAAGGTGGACAATTTAATCTGTAGGTGTGTCAAACTCTACATGGTGATTGTGTATGCTTCTGACACATGTGACCATTGACCTACATAATGTATATCTTTGGAATACAAACTTTGGAAATTATTATTATTATTCTTGCATCTCACAGCTTCATGCTGGTATCCCTCTCAGCTCGGAGAACTCACCAGTTCCCAGAGAGTCTGAGAGCTTTCCTCAGGACTCTAGCTGTTTCTAACAATGCTGCGTTCTGTGCTACTGCTCCTCCCCACTTTGGTACTCCCAAGTCCTCCAAGTATCTTTTATGCTTCTTACTCACTGCTCCTAGTGCTCCTACTACTACCAGGACTACTTCAACGTTATTTAACGTCCACAGCCTTTCTATTTCCTCTGCTAACTCTATGTACTTGTCTATTTTCTCTTTCTCCTTGCTTTCTACATTTCTGTCCTTTGGTACAGCTATGTCTATCGCTGTTCCTAATCTTTTCTCTTTATCTACCACTACTATTTCTGGCCTCCTTGCTTCTACCTTCTTAAACTTCTCATTCTCGATGGCTCCCTGCGTCTTGTGCTCATACCACTTGTCTCTTGCTTCTAACCCATGCTGCCTGCTCAAGCTACAATGTACCATTCTTCCTACCTTGTCATGCCTGAACTTATACTCATTCTGCGCCAACTTCTCACATCCTGCTATCAGATAATCTACTGTCTCACACTCTTTCTTACATAGCCTACACTTATCACTTACTTCCACTCTTCTGTCTATATGTTTCTTCACCCAGTTTGTTCTTATTGCTTGCTCCATTATCAATGCTACTGTTTCTATCTTCAGTCCTGCTCTCTTCTCTGTCACACTTTTCTTTTCTGTGTTCCTCCAGTATTCTCCATGCATTGACTTCTATACCTTGTTTGTCTCTCTGATTCCATCTTACTCTGGTATACCTTCTTTCCTTCGCTGTCAGCTCTTATCTTCCTTAATTCCTTAGTGATCTCCAGTAGTGACCCCTTAGGTTGCTTTTCTACATATTCCTTTAGCCTAGTGCTTCTTCTTCTACAGTTTCCTCTACACTTAGTAGTTCTTTCCCTCCCTTATGCCTTGCCTATCTACATCTCCATTTAAGTTGAATGCTCTCTCTGCTGCTAGTATCTTCCTTGCCTCCCTGTCTAACTCCCTAAGTTCATTCTTGTTCCACCTAACTATTCCTGCTGAGTATCTCAATACTGACTCAATGCTGACTTCTGTAGTACTTTCCTTATTCTCCTCTTGTATTCTGTTCTTAGCCTCATCTTCATTTCCTCATGATCTGTTCTATTTTTCTCTATCACACCTAAGTACTTGTAACCCTCTTTGACTTCTTCAATCTTACCCCACTACTCGTCCTCAAACCATCTCCATCTATGCACTTGCCTCTGGTCATTGTTTAGAATCTTGACAACCTTCCAACTTAACAAGTCTGAATGTAATTTAGGAGCTGCTTTGACTACTTCCTATCTTTTCCTAGTAAGGTAGGTGACAGATTCCGAATTCCATCTCTATTCTTTCATTTTTACTTGTGGTGACTTAACAATTAGACTAATATCTAAGCAACAACTATAATTGACACTAGAAGTAACAACAGTAATTTAGGTTCAAGACGAGAGATGGCTGGTACAAAGTACAGCGTCAAACACCTGACCAGAAGCCAAGCGCAAAGAGGTGTTGAAGAACTATGATGTAACTATTAATTCCAACGAACACTTTAACATTGAAAGAAACACCAATCGCCGCACCAATGACTCAGTGCATGAAATAATGTGTGATGATGCAATAGTGACAGTGTGTGGATAACCTACTAATTTAATACATTGATTGCTCTTGTTATTAATGATGTTGTAATGTAAAGGAAACTCGCAACCTGAATGCATTAGCTTGTTATTGTGCCTTACATGTAATAACCCTACATATTAATATTTACATGCTAACAACCTATCGTACATGTGAACAATCAATGCGGTCAGCATAAAACTAGGAATCAGGTCATTAGGTTGACTATGAGTTAAATATGATGT
Source organism: Hofstenia miamia (assembly GCA_900660155.1). Taxonomy (NCBI): domain Eukaryota; kingdom Metazoa; phylum Xenacoelomorpha; order Acoela; family Hofsteniidae; genus Hofstenia; species Hofstenia miamia. Next base: position 411,596 of record CABFPE010000133.1, on the reverse strand, counting down.
AAGAACATTGATAAACTTCCAATGCAAACAAAATATGAATTCTCCTACTAGGGCTAATGTAAACATAATAATGTAATAAAACGAACATGAATGATAGGAAAGCTATAACAAAGAAAAATCCCTATCCTTACACATAACCTATGAGCACATTGGGTAGACCAACAGCTACCAGCTGCACAGCCGTGGGAATGGCGCTAGCAAATCATCATTGTTAATGTGCAGATTGCACAGCCATTGGAATGGCGATAACAATTCATTGCTAAGTGCTAAGCCGTTACGAATTATCTCCCTTTAAACGAAGTCGTGGACCACTGCCTCGAATACCCTAGTGCTCAAACGTTTTTAGCTTTCCATTTAATTAATAAATAAACCTGACAAAAAGAAAATGAAGTAAATCCGATAAATTTCGGCCATCATTACAATAATAAATTGCACCATTTTTATACATGAAACTATTAAACAATCAAACACTCGGCTAGTACCTGTTAACTCTAAGTTGTTGACAATTTTCTGAATTCTGATATTCTTTGTCTGCCGATTTACGCATGTCAGCATTAATTAGCATTTGCGACTTTGGTCTTTTACCATTTGCAAAATGTACTGCCAAATTAAATAATATTAACATACTGCTTTATAATTTTACAAATGATTTAACTAATAACAATCATGTGTGTACAATAAATAATTAACAATAATTATTTCTAAAGTTAATCTTAATTCTTTCTTTTCTTTCTCTCAACTTTACCACATGATGGATTATGTTACACCATTTAAAAAAGAATTTTATAGCTTTGTTATTAGATGATTTAAATTAAATTTTTATGAGGTTTGCAATTCATTTAATTGTTGAATTTTGCTGTAGGTAGGTATGCTTTAATGAAACAGTATTTATAATGAATGATTTGGCAATCTCTTAAAACGCATCTATTAAACTTTAAGGCACTATGTAAACAATTACCATTTAATGAGTTTGAGATTGTAATAATAACAATCATTAAAATATTTATGTAAAAAGGCCAAACATTAATTTGTTGTGATAAAATTACAATGACATCCTACTTAAATGTATTTAAAATAATTTTCCTTAAACTATGGGGAAAACTCATTTTAAATCTTAGCTCTTTCCTGTAAAATCATATTCTCTTCAATAGCAGGGATGAGATATTTTTTCCATTTAAATGAAATATTTCTCACATTCTTACATTATTAAGAAATTAAAAATTTTCCTTTGGTTTAAAAGTCTTCACTCTAATGTACAGTATGTAAGTATTATATATATGTATATATATATATAAATATATATATATATATATATATATGTATATATTGTGGCATCAGCTTTAGCCAAAAACCCTTGTTTTTTCAGTTTAAAATTCCCGTTGTCACACATACTGTATTGGCTTCCACGTGAAATTTGTCATGGACAAACATTAATTTAATTTATGCTGATGCCAGGTTATTGTACATTATTAATTGCTTTAGTTAATAGTTGTATAAATAAAGCAACCTTTTGGGCGATCAGTTATCAAAATCTTAGTTACAGAATAGTATTGTAATTATTTTCCTTATCCTGACACATTAGCAGATGGGCATGAGTAGTAAAACTTTGCTACGAATTTGAGGGCTTGCATAGTGGGGTTATTCCCCATAAGTGGTCTTAAGAGTCTAAACCATATGGAAGCCCATTTCTCTCCAGGGATCCAACTGATCCAGTGATGCTTGTTTTATACATTTGATTGCTAGCCTGTACCACTTTGGCAGTAATTGCCACATAATTTCTCATGCTTCCCCTAATATGCAGTTAAAGAAAGCCATAAACATTCAACTCACAATAGTGTAACATCCTCCACCTAGCTTATTACGCCGTGTCTAATCATGGTTAAGGAATGCTTGGTAAACTGCGGGTGAGGTGTTACCCATTTGTTGAACCATCAGACTTTTCTCTCTTATTAACTAGTTATGTTAATTAATTGATCGAGTATTAACCATCACTGTTTAGGTGACTGGGCAGTATGATGTTTCCTCTTCAGTTGTTCCATGGGCTCCTGCCCAAAGCCGATCTCCACAACACAGCTCCTCCTCTTCTGCGACGATGGCTGAGTCCACATCACCAT
>CABFPE010000133.1:377253-394765 GCA_900660155.1 Hofstenia miamia | reverse complement strand
ATTGTCTCTTGCCTGCTTCGCCCTTGCCCTATATTTTCTCAGTTTCTCAGCTTCTGCAACTGATCTCTGCTTAACCTCTTCTCTTGCAGTTTCTATAGTCTTCCCCTTACCTACCCTGCACCTGTCCTGTACCGCCTTACTTGTCCTGATCTTCCCTATTTGCTGCCTAATCTTTGCCACTTTATTCTCAATTCTTCTTTCCCATGCTGGCTTTCTGTCTCCCTTATCTTATTGTCGCCTTTTCTTCTTCATGTCCATGCCTACATTCTTCAGCACTTCCCATGCGCCTGCATACACTAAGCTATTTACTTCTGTGACACTCTTAGCATCTATCCTCTCCAACACTTTATTGACCTTTGCTGTCTCTACTGCTAGCTTGCTTTTCTTAATTCCTCTTGGAATTCGCAACCTAGTTCTCTCACCTCAGCTTACCAATCTGCGTCTTTACCAATCTGACAAACAATGAAGTCAAGTAAAATCGATCAAACCTGGTACAACCTCATTAATCATTGGAAGCAGTATCCTGCGAAATGTCCGCTCACATAATCTTCTACCTAACCAAACCACGTCCATCCATTCTTATCCTGGTCACAATTCTAGACGTCTTGCTGAAAAGATCTCGCAAGTTGCAAAAGTTCACGTCAATTCTGTCATTCTAAACACTGGTCTAATCGATGCAATACACTCCACTGATGTTCGAACATTCAAATCAAATATCAATCATCTAGTTGAACAGATTCGTCTTAAATTCTCGCCACGTTTCATCTACTTCTTAGAAATTACACCAGTCTCCAAATATTCACTCTTACAACAAAATCACGTCATTGATGAATTTAACGAAGTCCTATCACGCGTCTCTTCAAACAAGTTCAATGTCATCCCTGTCTTCAAAAGATTCATGTTATCACAAAGAACCATCGATTGTAGTCTCCTATCCCACGATGGGATTCATCTTTCTGGCAATGAAATCAAACAAATGACTCAGATCCTAAAGAATCACTTCAGTCCTCGCCCAATTACTGCTTCATCATTCCGTACTCCTCACGTTTCTTACTCCAAAGTCATAAGCTCCTCTTCGCGTCGATGCACCAATTAAGAAGCGAAGGGTGAAGATCAAAGCATTTAAATTTCCTTTTTCAAACACCGACGATAATCAAGTCCGTGAACTAGTATCAATTAAGTGAGAATTATTTGATCTTGCGAAATCCGAGCCGACTAAGACTAATTGGACCAATTACGAAAAATCAAAGGAAGTAATTAAGCAATTAAGAACAAAAAATTAATCTAAACCTAGGCAAAAATTCTTTAATCAATTAAACTCTACTCGAGAAAAATGGCGATACGTTCATAAATTTATTGGAAAATCTAAATGTCTTTCATCAGAAATAAATGAATTAAACATCAATGATACTACCGTTACAGACAAAACTCAAATACTAAATCATTTAAATTCAAAATTCAAAGAACTTGGAAATTTCGATTTTCCACCATATAAGAAAAAACAAAATTCTGATAATCTCAAATAATCAAAACAATTTTCCTTTAGACTTACTACAATCAATGAATTAGAAAACTTTGTTAAGAAACTTGATACCAACGGCGTACAGAGTTTACATCGACTGGAATATATATCGGCCACTTTCAACATGAAAATTCCGTTCGAATCTCCTATGTATCAAGGTGAGGAAAATCATAGGATTATATGAAACCAATTTGGTAATTCTTGAAAATTTATATGACAATTTTTATCTGAAGTTACCTATTAGTAATATTTTACACGTTTATTCAATTTGATTTTGCAATCTACCAGTATTAAATAATACTAAGGTCTCGTATCAACTTTATTTTTGCAAGAAATTTCTGAGCTCAATCGAATTTCTTCAAATTTTACAATAAGTTCGTATTTCTTAAGCTAAAAATATTCATTTGTAATGGATAAAGTGTATATTCAATCGAATTTTGGTTCGGCGAACAATCTCTAGATTTGTGGTCGATGTAAATTCCGGTCGATGTAAGCTCTGTAGACCATACCAACAAATCAAACATTTCTTATAACCTCCCATTTTTTATTATTAAACGTGTTTTTCCTATTTTTGGAGAACAATTGTTAATCGCATTTAATCAATGTATTATTGATGGTGAATTTCCAGACTTACTAAAAAAATCATATATAGCTCCTATATTTAAAAAAGGTGACAACCTAAACTCAAAAAATTATAGACCCATTTGTATTACACATCATTTTAGCAAACTCTTTGAAAAACTTTTGTATGTTCAAATAAACGCATTCCTAAAATCTGAAAACATCCTTTCACATAAACAATTTGGATTTCGCAATGGTCATAGCACCCAAGACGCAATTCTATCTATTAATCAACAAATAAAGTCTAATATATCTCATAATAACTGCAGTAGTGTAGCATTATTAGATTTAAGTAAGGCATTCAATTCAATGAATTTTTATATTTTGCAAAACAAGCTTATAAATTATAATTTTGGTGCTAACTCAATTAATTTAATCATGAACTTCTGAAAAATAGACAGCAGCGTGTAATATTAAACTGTAAAAAATCAAGCTATGTTACGACTGACCGTGGGGTACCCCATTCAATACTATTAACTAGCATGACGTATTATTGTACTAACCTTCGAGGATTGTGATTAATAGTTGTAGTGAAAATTGAAAAAATGTAAATTTCAAATTTGCAAAAGTTGATTGCAGATCATACTTGTCTTGTCTACTGACCCGCGACCCAAATAACCTGCGAAATTGCATGGCCCGACTGACCCGTGACCCGTTGTCAGTTTTGGTCTGAACTATAATTCTAACAAATTTTGTTGTTTTTATTAAAATTAATGGTTTTATTGTAGGCGAAAAATTGCCTCTTAGGGTTCTTATATTGAAGCATGCATTATAGAATTTATATTATTTAGGTGAAACCATGAATTCCTATAATACTTGCAGGACTGGAACAAATAATCATTTAGCAGCATAATTTGGCGGATTTCACTGGCATGTAAAAATTTCACGTTGCAGTTCATTAATAGAAGTGGCTTACATAATTATTCATTTGTTCCAGTCCCATTAGCTTTATAGAAGTTCGAAAATATATCACATTCTGAGAATAAGAAATAATTATAACGACTTTGATGATTGACAGTTTATTGTTATTATTGACAAGACAAAAGTCTTAAATTTAGTATGTACTTTGTTTCATTCGTCTGTAACTTCACAATCTTTTTCTACGTTTTCCTCAACCATTTCAAACTTTATCTCCATCAACTGTGTTTCAAGTAAATTTATTTTATTTTTAAGGCTGGTATTTTTCTCCTCTAAGCTCTCAATCTCTTTGCTCTTCACAGCAAGTTCAATGTTCGCATTCTCTAACTGATGCTCATCTTCTTTTGCTTTAGCTTCAAGAGAAGTAATTTTTCGTTTATTTTCAGCGAGTTTCTGATTTAAGTCGTCAAGTCTTTCTTCTAGTTCAAACTTGGTTGCAGCTGAAGTGATTACTGATTGTTGGAGCTCTTTTACTCTTGCTTTCAATGCCTCTGAGTTGTCATCTTTGTGTTGATCTTTTGCTTGAAGTTCTGAAATTTTAGTATACTGATCTACCATGAGTTCCTTTAACTTGATAATGTCATCCTGGCGCTTCTCTAATGATTCAACTGCTTCATTCCGTTTTGCTTCAGCGTTTTTTGTTGTTTTTTCCAGCTCCTCAATTTGTTGTTTCAATGAATTTTTGTTATTTTTTTCTTCTGCGAGCAAATTCATCAACATGTTCTTATCATCTTCAAGTGAAGTTATTTTTGTTTGCTGTTCTTTCCTTCTTTTATTTGCTGTTTCATTAGATTCATCAAGTAAGTTTTCTAATTGTTTTTCTCGTCCTTTGGAAGCTGCAATAATATTTTGAAACTTTTGGTCTCCATGTTTAATTGCCTCATCAAGATCAGCAGTAAGAGAAGACTTAGCGGCTTCATGCTTTTGAATTGTTTTCTTATATGTCTCAATTGACAAATTCGCATCTTCAACTTCATTTTCCAAGGCTTTAATTTTTTTGTTTAGTGAAACAATCGTTTCATTTAGAGTGCTAATATTCATATTCAACTTATTAATTTGGGATTCATGTTGCGAAATTCTTTCATCGTATGTAAATTTAATTTCGTCAAACTGTGCTGCTTGATTTTTTAAGCTTACAGTTTGTGATTTGAGATGTATATTATCTTTTTCTAAATCGGTTTTTTCCCATAGCAGTTGATCGAGAGTGAACTTTTGACTTTCAATTTGACGCTTATTATCCACACTAAGTTGTTTTAATTCACACAAGTATTCGCGTTTTTCATTATTGTCAGTTTCTAAGCTGTTAACTTGATCCTTTAGATTTCTAATATCTTTATGTTTCTCTTTTAAGGTGTTAGTAACCTCTTCCATTTCCAATTTTAGCTGTTCTGTTTTCATCTTCATGAATTGTTCACTTTTTTCATATTCTCTTACTTTCTTTTCCGTTGTAACATATTGTTTTTCAAGTTCAAAAAACTTACTCTGATATTCTTGCAATTCTCTAATTTTAATTCTTTGTTCCCTCACTAAAGCTTTTGCTTCCCTTGCTATTGATTTATGACGAGCTTTATTCTTATCGTATGATGATGATAGCCTAGGCCGAGAAAGGACTAGATCAGATTCTGTAGGATTCTTGTCTTCAACGTTTTTTGCTTTGGATCTTCTAAACATAACTTAGTTACCTTTCTTAATGATTTATCCAAATTGGTGGTAAATTTATACGCATTCTATAAAATTTACATTATGTTAAGAGTACATTTTTTCAATCATCAAACTGAAGTTTTATAATTAGCCACATGTTCAATATTAGGCAGGTGTTTAATCCATTCAAATTTTTCCTCAGCGAACTTCCTCCATTCTGTAATGGGTTATATCAGAGAGGAACAACGAAGTTGTTAAAGTCAGCAAAATTATTTTTAACTTGTCTCAAAAACTTAATTTCTGTATTTAAGGAATCTCGAAATTCGTTGTCACTCCCAAATCGCTTTTTGAGTAGGGCTTGCTACGTTAAAATTCACATCCCAAGTACACGCAGACAAACGCTGCAGCATACGAAAGCTCGATACCTACCACCGCCCAATCCCTTTCAACATCCGTCCAGGGTACATCAATCATAAGCCGCTTCTATATCGATGAGGTACACAACTTTAAATACTAATTCTTAATCTGGCCTTTTATATGCTATGTGTTATTTAATTATGTTTTGTTATATATTATATTTTAGTTTTATTACGTAAAGGTTACGGTAAAATTACTAAATGCCTAAATTCAATTATGTTCTCAAATCAAAATTATTGCTATTTACTTCTGTTTTCCCTATTTCGATTTTCAAATCCATTGAGGATGATTTACTCTTACCCGTACAGTTTTATTTCAATGCATATAAATCAACTATTTGTTATTCAAAAATAAATTAACTATCGATTTTAGAAATTCCTTTATTATATCTCTTATTAATTTTTCTATTATTATCCATATATGGCATTCATACTTACAATGGTCCGATCTTAAATTTTGAATCATACATCAAAAAATTGAATACCGACTTAGATATCGTGAATTACGTACATTTAAATTCTCAGAATCTAAGCATTAAAAATTTTGAATATAGGGAATTCATTTTAAGCTCTAAAAATGATTTAATTCTAGCTATTTCTGAAACTTGGTAAAATAACAACGATTTAGATAGCACATGGTCTATATTAATGACAATTGCGCGCAATTTACACGGGATAGATTATTAAGGAACACAATGGGAAATTCCAAAGGTGGAGGTGTATTATTTTTAATTCCAAAGTCTTTCAAGCCCAAAATACGCAACGATATTAATAGTAATAACGCACCAAATTTTGAAAGTCTAGGGGTTGAAATTAATAATCCAATCGAAAATTCACGATTTAAAAAGCAATTATTAAATGTATCCTTCTGACCGTATAAGAAATTCGCAAATTTTTTTATTCAACAACTAGACAATGAACTGTCACTTGCCTGTTCTGAAATTACGTTTTGGAGATTGGAACCTAAATTATTTTAATGCTAATGACCAATTTAAAATGGATCTGTTCTTGAAGACATTTAATCAAATATTGGCCAACAAAGAACTTGTTTTTAAGGATTTTTAGTTATTTTAATAAAAACATTAGACTAAAAGACATATATATTTCGCTCAACTTGATTATCGTAATTATTATAAAATTTTCCCTCTAAATATGCATTATATATAAAGATATTATTATTAGGTATACGATATCATTATATTAGGTATAAGAAGCGAATAATTCAAAATTCATTTCTAAACACAGCTATAAATGTATGGAATGAATTTAAAAAAATAAGTAGATTAAAATACTTTAAAATTGATATTAAAGAATATTTTTCTGCGTATAATATGAAAAACTGAAATGGCGAGGTTATAAATTTTTTAATACTGATTACTCTATTAATAGAAACTAGCAATCGCCATAGCCCAAGCTAACCACTATTTTTATTTGTAAATATTCGTTGTTTTGTCTTTTTGTTTAGTTTTATATTACTTTCTTGACGCTTTCAGAATTATCAGTATTTCTAATTATTGTTAAAACAATTTCTGAATATAGATTTCTCTTCTTTTTCTTATTATTATTATGCAAATAAACGTTGATTAGAGGTAATTTATGCTGATATATGTAATCTTTGGTGTTAAGACTTGGTTGCATTGAACGGCAAAATGTGTAGGTTTTACAACAATAACTATTTCATTAAAGCATAATTTCTGAGAATATTTAAACATGGTTGTAAAGATCTGCTTGAAATGCTTTCATTATTTTTTAGATGTCTTGCTTCTGTAACTTCTAAAGTGCTGACTTCATAATTTAGTCCACAAGTTTTGAAATTGTTGACCTAGTTTCAAGTTTTTTGTTCTACTTAGTTGTCAGCCGCAATACCCCCATATCATCCTCATCACTGGTGCATAGTCTTCTACTCATTATATTGGAATTATCAGATAGTTTAATTGGTTAATTTCATCTTCGAATTTATGAAAATATATTTAATGCAAGATTACTCCATTTTATTTGAAAATCAAAAATCACTTGTTGACTGCTTCAAAGTTACATGGATTGGCTAGAATCCATAAATAAATAATTTTTATTGAGAGTTGCTTACTGGAAAACCCAATATAATCTTCACCACAGGTGCATTTTATTTGATAAATTATATTAGACTTCTTGGTTTCTTTATTTGTAGATTTTGATTTCAATATCGTCCTTAGTTTATCATTGCTATATATAAACCTAACCTTTTCTTTAATTATTGAGTTCCTTTATCATGTTTCCAGTGTGGAGTCCTCTATATTCAATCTTAAAACAATGTTCATAACTAGTTTGTAGGGATGTGCCGTAATCTGGTAAAATCGGCAATTTCTCAACCGGATCCGGATATCCGGTAAAATTTAACTTGTTTCCGGATTTTACTGGATATCATATTCTGAGATAAAACTTGATTTAAAATGGAACTTTTGAGGAAAAAGCTATATATTTCTATGATATGGAAATTGTCATACTTCAAAACAAGTTGTTTTTCTTACATATTAGACGCAGTCTTTTTAATATTTATATATTTTCATTCGCAAGAATTCGATATTAATTGAGAAATAAGGTTGTTCTTCATTAAAAATTAGGGCAACCAAAAGTAATATAAAAGTCATATTTTTTATGTTGGTCTATTTTGCAGTCTGCTTAAAATTAGATAGTTTCCGAACCAGGGGTGCAGTTAAATAGGAAGTTATAAAGTCATAAAAATTTGTTTTTGTTTTTTTGAAAAATACAGTAATATTTGTAGCAAAATGTCATAAAAGTCATATTTTGACAGTTTCATTTAATTAAGATAAGATAAGACAATCTTTATTAAGAGAAGATAAACAATTAAATATAAACTAATGGCTTCTCTAAATAGCGTCATTAAAAAAAACAACTTACAATTTAGTGCTGGGTTGTGACTGCTTTAAATCATTCGAACAAAAATATATTTATTCATTCAATTTCAATTAATGTATTTACTGGCCTAACCCCCGAGAAGATTAATTGCTAGCTAATTGCTGAACAGGCCTATTCGTCGATGCGTTTCTAGAATTGGCCATGTATGCTGGCACCTGAAAAAATAATTAAGCAACTACACACATTATTATTTCATGGATTTTGCAAGGCACGCGTGCTGCAGAACTGTGCTATACGTACTCAGGCAAAATGTATGAGGGTTGAAAATCTGCTCAATTAAAGCTGCCATCATAAAATATCAAAATTTTTAAATGTTTGACGGAGTTTAAATTCTACTAGATGTTGTAATTACTCCCACCTTGAAAATGATGGCTGTGAAATAATAATATATCAAGTCACGATTAGAAAATATCGATTTCTCTGCTATAATGGAAGAAAAGGGGAAGAAGGACATTTAATCGGAATTGTATGCTAGATTATGAAAATGTAATGCAACATCGGCTTCAGTCAGAGAAGCTGCTCTATGTTGAGAAAACACTTAGCCTATGACAGAAATTTTAACCACAATAATATATGGAAGTTTATGTGCTGTTATTATAATTTAGTAAAGCAATTGCGTTAAAAAATTATGGAAGATTTTTTGTATTTGTTTTATATCTTGTTCTCAGTAATAGAAAACCGTTTTTAAATGGATCATTTTGAAAAATGAATGGTAATATTTAAGGGCATATTTAACTAAAAAAAGTCATTTTGTGTTTTTAAAGTCATATTTCTGGTTGCCCTAGTAATAATTGAACAGTATATTATTCAGTATCCAGTAAATTATCCGGCAGTCGAATTATCCGGTATATTCAATTTACGACCCGGATCCCATCCCTACTAGTTTGTTTTTTTGATCTTTTGTTCTTAATTAAAATGTCTTCTAATGATTTCCTAATATATCGATGCATGAAGTTATTTGGACATTCATTCTTTTTTAATTCTATTTTAAGTTTTCCTATTTCTTGGTTAATTGTTCTATATGTGCTGCAATTGCCAAATATTCGATGAATACATCGTTTAATTAATGATATCTTGTAATTTACATGCGAATTAAGGTGTAGTTCAATAACAGTCTGTTGGTTTATAATAGATTCCATTTTCAAATGCGTTATCTTTTCTAGTTATTTGTACATTTAAAAAAAGGAAATTTATTTTAGTTTCAATCTCATTTGTAAATTTCCCTAAACATTACAATTATGTTATTACAAATTCTTTGAAAATCGGGCTCAAACCCTGTAACTGTGGCTTTGACAAGTTCACTTGTATGGATGTCCGTCCATCGGGAAAGACACTTGTATTTAATAAATGTAAGTCCAAAAAATTTCAGTTCAAATCTATACGTGGAACCGAACATAGATAGCAACATCAACACAGCACCTTCTTCCAGAAATCCAGAATTGAGTTATCAGCTTATGCCAAATTATGTAGACTCTTCAAAACATCATTCTTCTGAAATTCAATAAGCTCTATCTGCGCTTGAGAAAGTTGATCGTCTTCGGGTATCTATGGGTGACAATCTGTGAGTTCATCAGGTGCAATTAACCACGGATTAGATACAAATAGAAAAAGCGTCTTTCGATTTCGAAATTCCTCAAATCTGTCACCAAATTCTTGGAGCAATGAGTCCATGAAAGACGTGAAGAGCGTAGTTTCTTTCACTTGCCACTGGATTGTGCTCAAGCGGGCAAAGTGTGTATAGTTGGGCTTTTCCAAACGCATGTGGTGAATAAATAGCTTGAGCTTAGAAATAAATGCGTTAATCGTAGAATACAAGTCCGATACTATTTTATCCTGTCCTTTTATTGCAATGTTCAGCTTGTTTAGATGCATCAATATGTCTGTGAGGAATGCAAGCTTTTCGATCCAGTTATGCGTTTCCATTTTTATTGTAATAGTTTTTAGCTTGGAAGTCTGAGAATCACACTTTTTCAAAAACTCTGATTTCAGATTGCATGTGGTAAAAATGTATCAAGACTTTTCCTTTTGAATGCCAGTGCAAGTTCGTGTGGTACAGCAACTCAGAGTAACGGACATTATACTCATTAAGAACCTCCCTGAAACTGTCTGTGAGCCAAAGGTCTTCCACGTATAAAATTTATCACCAAGATGACATCATCCATAACTTCTTTCAGAAGTCCCTCTCGCATGCTTTTCATGCACACCAAGTTTTCCTGATTAATAATGCAATGGTACGACAATATATCATTTCTGGTGTCTTTCCTGGAAGAAGGAAGTGCAACAAAGCCGATCCACCATCGGAACACACTGAGTATATTTTATCAAGTGGGACGTTACATTTCTTATATGCGTCAATTACAGCATTGAGAATGTCACTTCCTTGGGTTTAACCCAAAAGTGGATAGAGGTCTAATAACTCCTCGATCTTTTCCCTATGCTGATCATTGGCGCGGATAAATATGCATCACTGAGCTGTCACTGATGTCCGTGCTTTCGTCAACTGCTAAGTTGACAGTAAGAGCATGTTCCATAAAATTCATTAACAGTTCATTAACGTCTTCGATGCATTTTGAGACACGCCTAGTTGCACTATTTGCGGACAAAGGCACGTCCTTCACTTTTTTGAGAATACTTTTCTATTTTTCAGAGGCAATAGTCTCAATAATTAATGTTGTACACTTCCTAATAATTATGCATATNTATATATATATATATATATATATATATATATTTAACATACAAATTAGTTAACTCTTTTATTATTAGTTACCATCATCCACTCAATGCGAACAACTATATACTAGATGTCACTACCTACATCAATACGTTGCTCAATTAGAATTAAGTAACTGCTCACGTAATGCCGAGAAAACAGACCCGATTCCACCTCTGGATTACTTAACTCAGTGCGTATGGACTTCCTCGGTTCACAATTAACCCGCGTGCATTTAAGTGCCACTTTAAACAGCTTAGCATAAATAGCTATTTGTACTCAGTATATTTTAGGAGAAACCGAGTAAATATTTATTAACCAAAAACGTGCTTTCTTAATATCTTGCAATGCAAAACAATTGCCCAAGTCTAAATGGAATATATGCACAACAAAAAGATACAAATCGTATGATAATTCTACAAGACTATAATATCCGTAGCCTAAAATGACGCTTTTCTTGTATATATTTCATGTCTTTTTATTATCTTTGTACATTATTGACGCTATTTAGAGAACTTATCAGTTTCTGAAATTGTAAATAAAAGTCTCTAAATATAGAATATCTTATCTTATCTTATCTTACAAAGATCTACAAAGAATAATTTTGTGAAACTATACACATGTATTTTATTGTTTCCCAATTTTTTTTTTGACATGATACTTCTCTCTTTCCGCCAATACTATCTTTTGTCATGTGGCCTACCGGCCACATTTTTGCAGCCGCAGGCGACATGTGGCCGGGAAAAGGGATATTGCCGGTTACTGTTTTAATTCAACACGCAATCTTGTGGTTATTATGTCATAGTAAAGAAAAACAAATAAAATTTTTAAGTACTGTATATTGAAACAAATTTCTAAAATTATGCAGTGGCTTTCAGCGCAGCGTCAGCAACATCTAGTTCGATTTGAGCCAAATGTTTATCAACATCTGATGACGCCGATGCTATTTTCTGTACCGCCGTATCATGAAGTTTTTGCGCAGCAGCACGATCAATGTCTTCGATAGGATACGCTTCTTCAGCTAGAACTTGAACTGTATTATCCCCATTAATCGTTACAGATCCGCTGCTGACGAAATAGCGTTTAGATACGTTTCCATCCTAAGTATACAACATAACAACAAATTAATGTTTTAAGCATATATTCGTGCACAAAGACTTTGTGGAAATAGCGTAACTTTCTCTTATTTAACCTCCATATTGGTGGACGTTGGTTGAATTTAGGTATGCATATTTTACTGAAAGATAATTAGGATATAATCTACACTACGTGAAAGTGCAAAAATATTTTTTTAACCTATTTTCCACAAAATATAATTAAGTTATTCTAATTACGTTTTATACATTTTCGAAACTTTGGAATTTAGAACAACAACGCATTCGTTTGCAACGTCAACAGAATGTCAATTAACGACTGATTTTGAAATGAAAGTTTATAAGAAATTATTTGCAGATAAATTTTGGGACCCTTGGAACGGTGCCCCCCCCCCCATTTGGGGGTTTGGGGAGCTCCAGCTACGACACTGCATATAACATCACAGTGCACAAAACATACGTTGATTGGCAGCAAATTGAGTGATCTGGATCACATCAACCCATTTCATACCACGGTCCTCAAATGGGGACCATGTCTATAAATGTATGCATGATGCTTTCATCCCAATTTCTATTATTTATTGTTTAAATCTATAGTATTTTTAATGCTTTGCGGTTTCAGCATTGGATTTACTGTTGCTTCACATTTTTTATTAAGCCTGTTAATCAGTGAATATTTCTTCACATTTTTTGATATTTCATTAGGTACGCCTCTCAATTTATATTTTACTTATGCATCACTGACTTCAACATGAATGTGATCTCTTTACATAGTACATTCATTTAGTGATTGAAACATTTCAAGTTTTTGACATTTTGCTAACAGTTCACACCAAAGTCCTCAAATGGAGGCCATACGAAATATCATAAAATAACACTTCAAAAGACACATTGCACATGAAATTCTCTTAATATGATTTGTAAAAGTACTATATTTGAGAAACAAATAATTCAAAAGGACTTAAAGAGGTCTGGTATGAAACACAGGGGGTCCAAAAAGTAATTTAACAGTTTTAACCCGTCATAACTTTTTTAATGTTAAAGCTATTTTGATGAACAATATTCCAAATTAACGCACATATCCTAAAGTTTTTATACACCATAATTAAACCGCACCAAAATATTTGACGTTTTCGCAAAATGACGTCCTTTAAAATCTTGCTTTTTTCCAAGATGGGGTGTTTGACATTAGCCCTGCGTATTTTCATTGTAAAGAACTTTTACGAAACTAAAAGCGCTACAGATGTTCAAAGAAAATTTAAATATTCATTTAATGGTGATACTGTAAGTCGACTAAAAATCTACAAGACTATCAGAAAATTTGAAGAAACGGGATCGGTGTTTATTGTTTGTTATTGTTTTATGCTTTTTTGGATTTGCATGAAATTTTATAAGAAAAAACTTAAGGATATATGCTATATATGTGCGAAATTTTATACCGCTTTCACAACGTTATGATGTATTAAAATCTCGTTAACTTATTTTTTGGACACCCTATAGGTTAATTTTTTTGTGTAAACAGGCCATTGTGACCTTTTGTCTCAAGCCAAAGAAAAGTTTTCTCAAATGTTGTTCATAAAAATAACAATAAAAACGTTAATTATATTATTTAAGCGATTTCAAGAAGACTAATTAACGATTTTAATACCTATTCTTTTTCATAATTTTCATATGGTTAAATAGACATTTGAACCTCTATGTAAGTACATCGCACTTTGCATACAGAGAATTAAGTTAAGAAAAGCAAATAGGGGGATTAATATTTGAGCAAGAGCACGTATCATACATTAAATACACAAAATTGCTCATTTATTATGTAAAACTGGCTACAAAATCAATTACACGGTTATCGTTCCATAAAACAATCATTGCAGTAATCACCATATCTTACAGAATGCTTGAAAAACATGTATAACAGAAAATATTGTCGACATTGAATGTTTCAAATTATAAATTTTAAAAGTAGTGATATTCCACTATAAAACAAAGCAAACAAGAAAATTGAAATCCATACCTCTAAAATAACGTTAACTACACCTGGTGATAATACGCTTACTAAGGGAACATGATTTGGTAGAATACCAATAACATCGTTTATTGCTGGCACATCAACCTGTTTGATAGTTGTGTCTTGATTATAAAATACTGTTGAGGGAGAAGCGAAACTGAATCGCATTTTACTTTTGTCAACACTAGCAGCATCTTGAGCTAGATATCTAGTAGAGACTAATGATCGCATGACTAAACTTTGAACAGCTCTGCTACGAAACATACTCAGCATTTCTAAAAAAAATTCATTTACAGATTTAAATTATGAAAATAAATGCACTGAGCAAATATTGTAAATAGAAAATTAAATTTACTAAACTAAACACCACAAAACTTAATAAATGCCCAACGTTTTCCGCTTTTCATCTTTTCCCCTGGTTGTTCGCACTGGTCTTGTACTGGCAACAGTAGCTGGTGACGTTGACCCTGCTGAGGAGCCTGATATCTGAGCTGCAAACTGACTACTAAGATATTGCTGGATATTACCCATCACATCACGTTGCATTTCACTAGCCATTTTGAAAACGTCGTGACTAGAGCTATTATACATAATTGCATTTAAAAACATCAACATAATATCATGCACAAATTGTTCGTTTGTTTTGATAGCACCTGTTTCAATTCGACGTTTTATTGAAGCTAAGTCATGAGGGTGGCGGATTAACTTTGAATACCTTGGCGCAATATCATCAGTAACGGGTTGCATAAAAATATTTGCCCACTTGTGATTGGCCGCACATTTCCAAAGAATCATTATTGAACGCTTCCATTTTTTATCAACATTACTCGATTTAGAATCATGTGCATCCTCACTTGCTACAGATGATGCAGGACTTGCAATAGAGGGAAAAGGACTTGGAACAGAAGAAACTGGGCTGCGAGGGCTCGGCTGTGACAACTGTGGGGAGCTAGAAGAAACAGTTTCAAAATTCAAATGCTGTTCACTCGAAGAGAATTTTGTGCAAGATTCTATTGTTTTACTGGGTGATTCTATTTGTTCATTTAAACGTGGAATTTTAGGCGGTGATGGCTCAACTTTCTTAGGAGAAAAATGTGAAATACTGCAAATAGGTGATTTATTTGGACTTATTTCTACTGATTGTAACACGGATTCTTCAGTCTTTACTGAAGTCAAATCTGGTAAATTTTCTGATTCACCAATAAGTTCAACATTCTCTAAATTGTGATCTTCATATTCTGTTAGCAAATTTGATACCCGATTTGAGTCCATCACACCATTTTGTAAATCTTTCATCATCGCATTAATTCGTTTGTACTCTAATTTATCTTTGATCATTTCTGTTTCAATCTCATTTATACGCTGCAATGTCAATTTCTTCAATAGTGTGTCATCAGAAATGTTCGCATATGAGCTGGTTTGATCAACAATGAGGCGATATTGTTGAGCACAATTTTTTGTAGTATATCGTTCATTACAATCAGTAACAGTTTTCGAAAAAAACTGTCTCAAAGACCTCGCAATTGCAGGCCAATTTTGGGAACCTTGCCTCGAAATAGCAGAAACTAACGCTAATTGCTCTTTTAATTGCCACTTCATACAATGCTCCATTACTAAATTGTAAATTATTATTTCAATTTATGAAAGACAAAATAAATGCAAACTAGAAATGAAAGTATTTGAGTTTATGATAAGAAAGATACAATTTTTCAAAGAGTCATTATTAGGTTTTCGTTTTAATCAGAATTACTATAATAACCCAAGAATATATAAAATGTATTAATAAAACATGTATACTTAGCTATAAATAAACATAGCCACTTTACATTTCTAAAAAACTATTGCAAATGCATTATGTATATTGCTTTTTGCAATTTTTGAGGAATCGACAAAAAAATTTAAAAAACTTTTTACAGCGCAGTTAATGTGTCTCAGTCCTAAACATTAAACTCTTTATTTTTATCAGGTTGAGTAACTGTCTTTTTCAAAAATATCCTGTGTTATATTTATAAAATTAGACCAAGTTATATCCATATGCGGCCCTAGATAATATGGGATTTGTATTCACCGCCCGCATTTTCTAATTCTTCATAGTATGCAGCGCCTTTTTGATGGAAAGCCAGAATAATTCATTTTATCCAAAGATTTATACATTTCGCATTTGGAATAGGTGTCTAAATTCTTATGCATAAGTTTCAAGTTTTTTATAAAAAAAGTTTTTGAACCCGTATTCAACGCCCTCCGCCGTAATATCTAGCAAAAGTATAATTTTTTTATATTTAGCGCCCTGTAGATATTTTAATATTTTGAATCCAAAGTCCATTTATATAATTTTGAATAAACTGACATTTCTAAAAATGAAATAATAAATTTCATTATTAGAAATGTTGGTTTATTAAAAATTATGAAAATGACTGCCATGATTTACGTAATACTGGCTGACCTTGAGAATATTTTTTGTTTTTCTGTTAGAGTAAGTCCTTGACAATAACTATAAGGAAAATGAGCTAAGTAAACAGCTTCCTTCTATTCTTAAATTAATTTAGGTTCGTTTTCAACTTTATTTTTTCAAAAAGGATATATATATATATATATATAAGGCTTTTAGTGTTTTAACACTTCCATTCATCATGGTTATTTCAAGTCAAGCATGCATTGCAATGACATTTCGTAATAGTGTAATTTTTTAAAGACAAATTATTCTAAAATGGCTAGAAACACTGAAATAAGTCAATTAAAAAGACAATCTGTATTTGCTTTGCCAAAAGAAGGCTATTGAAACTGTCTGTGAATGCAGTGGCTGGTACCATCAAACGTTTTGAAGAAGCCGGGAACCATAATGACCGTGAGTGAACAGGGCGACCTAAAGTAACATCTACATCAGAAAACAAGCTTATACGCGGAGTACAGATGTATCAACTTCGACATCAGAAGAATGGAGCAGGGGTTATGGACAGACGAGAGTAAATTTGAAATGTTTGGTACAAAGTGCAGAGCATATGTGAGATGTAGGGGGGGGATGAGTTCAGACTGCATTGTCCCATCTGTGAAGCACGGGAAAGTGGTGTGATGGCATGGGGATGTTTTGCAAGTGATACAATGGGAGATTTCTACCAAGTGAATGGTACACTCGACCAGCAGGGAAATCATAACATCCTTTAAAGGCATGAGATACTATCTGGATTACGATTGGTTGGGCAATTGTTTATTCTACAACAGGAAAATAACACAAAACACACTTCTAGGCTTTGTAGCAACTATCTAGGACAGAAAGAGAGAAATCTACATCTCAAATTAATGACATGGCCGCACCAGTCGCCGGATCTCAATCCTATTGAGTTAGTGTGGGATGAAATGGACACCGGGGTCAAAGCCAAGCAACTGAACAGAGCAAAACATCTTTGGGAACTTCCATGTGAAACCTGGAATAACATCTCCAAAAGTTATCTCGAAAAACTTATTGAGAGAATTCCAAGAATCTGCGCAGTTGTCATTAAGGCTAAAGGTGGTTTTTCGAGGAATCAAAGATATAGACATATTTTCAAGTTAATGGAAAATTTTCGTCTTATTTATTAATAATTTGTTTTTTACATGCGTTATTTCTTTTTGATAATATATTTGTAGATTTAAAATGATGTAAAATAATAATAATAATAATAATAA
>CABFPE010000133.1:351235-361712 GCA_900660155.1 Hofstenia miamia | reverse complement strand
AATAATATATGTACAAGTAAAAATTTAAAAATCCCAAATCTCATTTCGCCATGTGCTTAGACGTTTAGATGTTCCTAATTTATATTGTTTAGCTAACAAGTTTTCCTTCAGTAGCTTCTTGAATGTTCCTAGAAATTTGCAGTTTATAACATTTTTGTTTAAATTATTCCACAAAATGCATGTAGAAACTGTAAATGAATCCTGCAATACTTTTTGCTTAGTTTGATATTTGTTTATGCAATTCCGTGTTCTGTCTTTCACGGTGAAGATATTTTAAGGTTGATAAGTTTTTTATTTGCTTAAAGAGATATAATAAACAGACATATTGCATGTGATACATTGGAGCTAATATTGCATGATGTTGGAGTATACAACCGTTATGTTGTCTATTTACACTAAACATTTCAGATATTGGCCAGTTAAATGCTTTATTAAAGCGTTGTTTCTGCTGCAAGGTCAATCCAGTGAGCAAAACACATGCATATGCAAATTGGCTTATGATGAAGGCATATATCAAATTCTTGCTTTTAGTGAAAGGTTTAATGGTTCTTATGTATTGGACTCCTGTTGCCATTCTTTTGATCTTCTTGTTTCTACACCCAAATATGTAACTGTGCTACACTGTAAAATAGGATTGGCAGCACTTGGAATTTCGAGCATTATATCTTTGGAGACACATTTCATATTTTTTGGAGTGAAAATTATAAACTGTGTTTTTTCAGTGTTAAGTGTCAACTTATTTCTTGAAAAAAAACAGTTGAACATTTCTGATATTTTTCTGCAGATTCTTTGTGGCAAGGATGGGACTTCCATTTGCACATGCTAGACATGTATCATCTGCGAACTGTATCAATTTGCAAGTTTTGTCTATGTGTAAAATTATGTCATTTATATGTAAGTTAAAAATGATAGGGCTCATAACAGAACCTTGTGGGACACCTTGTTTTATCTTGTGTATTCAGAAAATTTTCCGTTTACACATACTCTTTGTATTCTATTTGTAAGAAAGCTTCTTATAAACGTTCTTGAATTCGAATCAAATTCGTAACTTTTCAACTTGTTATCAAATATGTTATAATGTAGACTATCGAAAGCTTTACTAAGGTCTAGCATTGTAATTGCACTTGAAATGCTTCTGTTTACTTCACATCTAATATTTTCCGTAATGTACAGTAATGCCTCTGTTGTTCCAATTTTATCTCGAAACCCAAATTGATTTTGCATTATTATGTCATTTGTTATTACGTAGGCCCCTATTCCTTAATTTGTTTAGAGAGAATAGTTTCAAACAGTTTTGCAAATGGACTACTCACTGCATTTAACCCTAATGTGCCTACGGCTACTTTAAAGTTACAAAGCAAAGATTGATTTGAATCTTGATGTTGAAAGAATTATTTTATATTTTTCGATTCTGTAGCTGACTGTGTAGTGACGCAATTTACAATTCTTTGCTTTGTAACTTTAAAGTAGCCGTAGGAACATTAGGGTTAACAGCAGACTATTGTTGATTGATACAGCGCTAGTGTTTAGTGAGAGCAATTACGAATTGATAATTGAAAATCTTTGTTGTCGCCCATCCCTTATTCTATTAAAAATCTTTTTTTACAACCAAATTCGCTTATTATATTATTTCAGCAGTAAATTTGACACTTAGTTGGAGGTACTATAACGAGGTCGAGTTTTGATGCACATTCTTAACATTTGTAAAATTTAGTCTTCTACCTTATCAAACTATATTGCAAGACACATTATTATCGGATGCATTCGAAAACATCATTAAAAAGCAGTGTGGATATCATTTTTTCATACATCGGCGTAATGGATTGAAGTAGTAATCAGGCGGATCTATTTAATGTAAATTAATAAAATATATTCGCTTTTTGCAATAGAAAAGGCAGTAACAAGTAACTATTTAAAATTACATTAATTCAAAGTATATTCTAGTGGTATTGGCTCACTATGTCTTAAAGTTTTAAAACACATCTCCGCATTTTGTAATCATAGCAAAACAAGTTTATTAGGTTTTGCGTGAGTATTTATTTGTTTATACAAGGCAATTATGCATTAGATTTCTTCATCAGGCCAATTCCGATGGGGCCAAACTCTTGCGATTTTATCACATGATTATTTTAGTATAGAAATAACGAGTAATTTATCATAGATTGTTCCGACAGAAGTTTATCCTCTTAATAATGTGTGCTGATGTCACTGAGTTCAGCTAATTGTTGTTTATATTTAATATTGTTTGTAGCATTCGGCGAGTGTTGCGTTCCTTGTTGAGTCAGTGTAAGTTGTCGCGGAACCTTCATCGCCAAGTGGTGGAATTTCCCAAGATTGGTAATTGGACTTTTAAGTAATTTTACAGAAATCCAACGTATTGTTGAGGAAAATCCTTGCCTAATATTCTTAAATTTGAGAAAATCCGTTGAATTTAACGTTAAACTAAAACATGCAAGCAGTTCGGCGCTATTTATCGCACCTTTTTCTTATTTTCATGTTCATTTAGGCTTGTGGGAAGTTTATCAACAAAAACTGTGTTACACTGGCTGCTAAGTCAAATAATAAATCTCCAGAGCTACTTGCCCGTTACTGCGACAATCTCCTCAAGAAGAGGTTTGTTGATTTATTTTTTCATTCTTCTAAAGAATAAATTTGCCATATAACTCGGTTAAAGATTGGTTTATATTACGTAAATTGGAATTCTATATTTGAATTGGGGTAATTGCATTCGCAATATTGAATTGTCATTTCAGAGCCTAATTGGTTCTCCAACAAATAGGAAATTAATGAAGCTATCTTAACAATTTTTATTCTAATTGCATTCAAATCGATCTACTTGTTAGTTTTTTATGTTGCCTCGATTTCTATAAACATTATGTATTTTTAGTTTCCTTAGCTTTTTAATATTTTGCAACTTTATATTAGGTACCTTCGTTCGTTAATGCTGATTAAATTAGTGGTCGCTTGAGCATTCCCTCATGCAGGCTTTTTCTAGTGGTAACGAAACAGAAAACAGAAATAATTTTCATATTTCGTTGATTTGTTTATTATGAAAATATTTATACTTTGTCACAATCAATGACTATATATATATATATATATATATATATATAAAATAGTAGAAAAAGCATAATTAAAGAAATTTCTTACATAATTAAAACCTAAACCACCCCGAACACGACCTATATTGTCATTACTCCATTTATTGCCAGAACCTAATCATTATTTATCAATACAATGCAGTTCCAATTATTATACTCATCTAGCGTGGGGAAAAATATTTCAAAATTCAGTTCCGGAAAATTTACTTTTTTCTATTCAACATCGCAAAAAATTGCGGGTGGTGCATTTAACTCCCGCATAAGTATCTAAAATGGGCAGTTGTAAATATAAAACGGCCGTTGTAAAGTAGAAATTTTTAGGCCCTTTACCTTTACCTTTTAGTCTTTGACAAAAAAGACATTTTTCTAGATTTTGTAAACAATAAAATTTGGCTGATTTTGGTGCTTTCCTGTAAGGTCTTCAACAAATGGGTGTGAAGTATGGGAAAGTCCACGCTAACAAATTCTTTGCCACTTAAAATTGTAAAAAAAGCTTAGAAAATGCCCTGATTACATCAAAGCGATACAACCTGCACCTCGAGTCTCTTATACACATCTATCGATAATATCGCCAATTATCGATACTACGTTTTTGCTTAACCATTCAAATATTCTACTGGGTTGTTAAACCTTGATGCATGGGTTTGGGTTAGGGTTGATGCATTCGAACGGCTTGTAAATTTCGAACATCACCACTAATATTGATATTGTTAAAACGTTTTTCATTCAAAAAATTATTTCATATTGAAATACAATTAGTTTCGCTATTATGTGTATTTACATGATTTCTAAAGGTTTTCAATGCTGGATGTTTGGATTATTACTTATTTAACTCTTTCACCGCTCCTTGACATCTATTGCGCATGGGTATTCTCCAGTCATCTTCAATGCTTTACATTTTAGCGCCACAGCATGGCACAGTTAGTTCCTTTTTTGACACGTTCAGAATCTAAAAGTGCAATTGCTTTTCCGATGTTATAATAAGTTTTCTCAATTATGAGCATCAATGCCATTAGTGGTTTGAGGCGCATAACAAAAATCGATCATATTGCATATGTGCGTCAATGCTGAAATTTACTATATTGTGTATGTTGAGGCATGTTTAATTCTTGATAACATGAATTTCAATATAAAAAATACTGGCACTCAAGGACATATAAATTTGCATAGGCACCGAAATAGTGTTTCCATTTTTTTCGTATATAAAAATAGTTTCCTGAAATTTAAAACTGTCAAAGTAACTAATCTTTAAACGATATACATAGCATAGTTATTTAAAAACAATGTTTTTCATTTATTTATTGTTAATTAGCCAATTTAGTTTAGATTTTATATTAAATGGCTTCTCCTTCAACACAATGTCTGCGCCAGGTAAGCCTTGAGGAGATCTGGCCAGATTTATTGAATGGAATTCACGAAATCTTTCACATTCAAAATATCAAGAAGTCTCGATATATGGCTTTATATACTAAGGTAAGTAACATGTATTTTGCAACTTTCTTATATCTCTAGGTGTACGACTATTGCACTACATTAAATAAGAGCACTAGTGGTCCTTCAAGTGGTAGAATATCAATGCGTAATAGTTCGTCGTATTCAAGCAGAACAAGAACCCCTGGAACTGGACCTGTGAATTCAAGTAATCGTGGTGCTCAAATGCGTGGAATTGAACTGTACAATAAAATCAAAGAATTCCTTCATGATTTTCTTACAAATTTATTAGAGGTAACGTATATTATGTGACATTTTTGTTAGTTTGTTACAATGGAAAATAAAAATTAAACTCAGAATAGATCAACTTGTCATAAACCTTTACCTTGTATTTCATAAAACGTCGTTAATTACATCTAATCAGGCTTGATCTATTTTTTCACATTAAAGGCCTTTAGAGTATTCTATAATTTTGTATTGTACAGTTTAAGTTGAGGGTTAAGAGCAGGGTAGTTTGTTAGTAGTCACTCAATACCTTAGTGGTATTTCTCTGCATGTTGTATTGATAATTAGCATCACCTAAGTAATGAGACTGGTTACGGGCCTTTCCTCAGCTCGAGAACAAATAATACTTCAATATAACGTGTAATACAGTATTTATCAAAATAATCTTAGTTAAAGGTCTGCATATGGTACAGACAGCATCGTTGAATAGCTTTTTACATTATGTGGACATACAGCCTCTGAAGTGTTTAAGTATAATATGGAATTTTTGTCGCATGAAAGTTACTATTGTTTTTATGTCAAACGTTTTATGAATGTCCTGAAGTATACAGACAATAAATTTCATTCGTTTTCAAATTTTACATTTTCAAAACCGTAAAACCTGTCAAATTTGTGTTTATATGAGTAGTTAAATCGCGTCCTGGCAACTAGTTTAAATATTCATATGCTAATTGCACTTGAACAAAATTGAATATCCATAAACTACAAGTTGCAAATACAATGCTTGTCATTTGAAAACTACAGTGCTTTCGAGAAGAGCGAAACAATAAATGTACAATGTTGATATAGTTTGCACTTTCCCATAACGTGTGGTATGGCGTTGTGAAACTGATAACAAGCTTTATTTCTTTTCAAATGTACATTCAATATGAAATTTACAAATACAATTGTTCAAAATGCGCGATATTTAATGCATTTTCTCATTTAATTTACGCGTTTTTACATCTGAAAATAATTGTTTGAGGGACCTAATTGCGATAGAATGATGATGCATTAACAGATATGGTTCGTTAGCAATTTCTTCATATTGTAAATCATTGGAAAATAAATTTTGAACTCAATCCAAAATCCGCTGCTCAAGAGCACAAAGATTGATGTCGAAAAGTGGGGTCTGCCATGCCCAATAATAAACAGGTGCTCAACAATAGATGTATTCATATTGTTTTTACTGCTTTCTGAACGGCTTTTTACTAAATGTTGTTGTATTTTCAAATTCTAGACACACCATATTAAATTATTTCATATTGTAGTGACTTGTCTAATTATTTAAATTTGTGTTACAACCGGGTCAATTGTTTCCGAACATGCTACTCATTTCCAAATTCCAAGTAAACTATTGATTAGTGTTAAATTTATTGCATTTGTGGTTTTACAATATCAGATTTATTTATAAAATCTGAAACTTTAATCTTGTAGAGCTAAACATTGTCCTGGTTGTAATAGTTAGGATTGGGGTGATCGAGATTTGCTTATATAATTAATGTAATTTATCAAAATTTCCGGATTTGGTTCGAGAATTCGAAAATAGGTGTTATATTAGTTTGGTCGTTCGAAGACAGGCTCTTGGGTAAAATATTATCTTTCACTGTTTTCTTTTCTAGAACTATGATCACTATTATCATTTGATTGTTGCGCATTGGTTAAGATACATTTCTAATCAAATTTGCCGCTTATATTCAACTATGATCAATGTATCACACATGCTACTTGTTAGATTTTGCGGCAGGCTTCTAATGTATTCATAGCAATTTGCGTCCAATTAGAAACTATTTGTGCACAATCAGATTGAAATGTGTAACATGGTTATTGCAAAGAATTAATCAGCCCGTTTCCCGCTATATATTATTACGAAATTCATTTGTACAACGATATTCCACTTTTATATTATTTGCTAGTGAAATTATCTGTTTCGTTTTAGATTTAGATTAATAATTCACTTCATCACATTTTTGCAAATTTTTGCTTAGTAAATGATTGCTTAGTTACACGGTTTTCAGGATTTATTGAGTACATGTATTGTGTGCTTTTAATTTTTGAAGAATTTTTACAAAGCTTATTAAATAATTGACTAATGTTCGTACCATTTTTTATTTTTCTCGAACCATATTTTTCGGTAAACTTGATTCTAATTTGACGTATACACATTTGATAATGTGTTGTATTATACCTGATTGCTAGCCAATGTTCGCCTTCATATCTATAAAACCTCACGAAACAGCGGTGATTGATCACCCATTGCCGCAGTTATGGTATACTCCATGTTCTTCATACATAGGATCACAGACTGGTTCAAAGATTTCCTATTAGGTGAGTTTGGAAAACTTCGTGAATTGAAGATTTCGTTATCCCAGTGATGTCTTCAATGTTGCAACCCGTTCTACGTTTGTCTAATAAAAAATCATGTGTGGCTAATCTTTTATTCAGTTTTCGTCCATCGAGATCGCCTAGTTTCTCCCCGTCCAAACTGAATATCGTTTCTATTCTAATTTTTGATATCCCCATTTGTTTGAATTTAGATAATTTATTGAAGCATAACGAATATTTAAATTATGGATGCTAGATAACAAATTTCAAATTTGAACGTCAGACCCGGATGGGGAAATGTGTCGTTTGTGCCAATTCCGATTCCAGTACGTTTCGGCGCGCCAAAATTTATTTTAGTATTGTTAAAGACCAAATACGATCTAGGAAAACTTAATATGTAATCTAGATTTTTGTTTATTTGGGAATGCGAGGTTCTCAGTCAAATTTGTTTATGATGCAGCAGTTTTAATCGCTAATGGCCTGTTCTTGAACATATAAAACGCCTATTTAATTATTTTTGTTGCGTCGAATTTATTGTCTTGACTGCTTGCATGTGACTTTTCTTTTAATACGTAGAGTTGTTTTTACACCAACGGCTGGCACTATTGAGATTTACTGTAGGTTTAAAAAGCATGCAAGTGTTAAGAGACAGGGTCGCTTTTTTGATACAGGTCCTCATTTACTTAATACTAAAAAATTGCTTTAATTCTGTCTGGAAATTAATGATTCATGACGCAACTCCTTTATGGTAGATTGATTGAATAATGGTTGTTGGAGGTTGATCTAAGAATATGATTTTTAATCGCATATATAAATTTAAAGGGTTGCATTTATTACTCTTGCTATGGGTAATATGTTCAATTGTATTCGAGATCAAATTCCTTTTATTAAAATCATTGTAATAAATTTTAGTAGAGGTAAACCCCATTGTGTACATTGCTTAAGAAATTTCTGAATCAAATGTTTGTCCACTCGAAAATAAGTTTGTAAACGACCGATCAATTATTTATTAATCATACAAATTAAACAATTTAAATCTTATTTATATACATACCAGATCTTACTAAAAATAACAATAATGGAATTACATTCCGATGATGTTTTATTGCGACATCAATTGTAACATCAAGTTTTTAAATTGACTAGTAATTTAAGTCTGACAAATTAATTTTTGTAAATTCTAAAAGAATCGCTTTAGGAGGCCAAGGAGGAAGCAGATATATTAAAGTTCTATAAAGACAAATGGATAAATTTCCGATTTTCTTCCAGTGTGCTTCATGGGATGTGTAGATATGTAAATGCCACCTGGATTAAGCGGGAAAGAGATGAAGGTCATCGAGATGTCCATGAGATGTTTTCGGTATTGGCATTGTAAAATATTAAGTTTAATTTTCTTTGCATTTTAGTTAGCTTTGGTTACTTGGCGAAAGGTTTTTTTCATTCCTTTACAAAAAAAGGTGAGAGACATTACGTCATATTTATAGATAGTATTTTTCAATTCGTTTTACTCTACAATGGACACGCATTTTGTATTGTAAGGGTTTGCAAAAAGCCCGTAATGTACCTTTGTTTCATGCATCCATCTAAGCCTATGCGGTTCTTTCAGTTTAATGATTTACAAGAATATAACATTTCTTAAATTTTCAATATGGTGATTGATAAATATATTGATTTCCACAAGGCACAATAATGTACTCATACTCAGCACAAATGTTTAAGCTTTTGAATGTTCTAACGCGAATAATATAAGTCTTTGGCCAAATAATGAGTATTTTGAACTTTGGTGCAAACTTTTTGTCACTTGACTGTATGTATAATTAGCTTCTTTCGCTTGACAAGCAATCCCTCGAAAGGTTAAGCTTTTATTAAATTTATATTTTAATACTGACAAAGTTGGTTAATCTGAATTAAAATAGAATTAGTAGTCATACTCCGTGATTTCCGAAATATTAACCCGAGTCTCGAGTGACGTAATACAGGGAAAATCTCAGTGTAATATCCATGCTAGTTGCACTGTATTTTACATAATTTCTTTGTTTCTCTTTTTTACCGATTACTCATCTCAATTAGTGCAGCTTTTCATTCTAATTCCTTAAACTGTTGCTACCCAAACCCCAAATTAAAACTCGAATATTTATTTTTTATTTTATGCACTAATAATTTTATTAAAATCAGAATTTCTTTATTGAAGGGTCGCTAAATCTTACTAAGCATTTTATAGTGCTTGAGGTTGGGCATTAAGTTTTAAGAAATGGTTAAAAATAAAACCGATTAGTAACATGAATTTTGCCTTTTTCCAGACAATTGCAACCTAATTCCTTTATAGACATTTAAGAATGTGCTAAGAATCTCTTAAGACTCTCGCTCCTGATTTTTTATGAATCAGGATGTCAACATTCTGTTATATAACCCCTTAAGTCACAATGTTTACAATTGTGCACATGGTAGAATTTTTACTAAAATATGAATTTATATTCAACCTTGAATATATTTTTTTATTAAATTAGGCTACTTTTTCTTTATCTTAAAATTTAATTGGTCTAAATAGTGGTATAATTGGTATTAAAGCAACCTTGTAAATATTAACATTCTGCAAAAATGGAGAATATGGTGAAACTAGTTGAATTTGAGTTAGTCACAAATCATAAGATTGCTTCACAAGAAAAAAGTTTTTGCATGATTTCAATTCATAAGACATTCCAAATAAAATGTTTTCAACAAAAATGTGTCATTAAAATTTATGACTTTGCTACAAAACTACATGATTAAGTCGCAATGTGTACAAATTTACAGTCAATTTCAATGAAAATATTAACAATAGAAAAAATTTCGTAATGTCATATGAAACAATTAAAACTAGTAGTGTTGAGCTACCATATAAATGTTTTTTTAGCACTTCCATACAATGAGTATTTCTGAAGGGGATAATTTGTATAAAAAAAGTGGTGTAGGATGTTTATAACAAATTGTGGACTCCGTTGAATATCTCCACATTGTAAACCTCCTATTGGTAGAACGTCTATTCGTTAAAAATGGTCTGTTTAAGTAACTACATGTATAATAGTTAAATTATATAAATGTTTAGTTAACTCCAGCAATTCTTCGTCAAATAGAGATGGAGCGTAATGGAGAAAATGTTAACTCGATTTTGATAAGCAATGTCATTGGTTCTTATGGTAATTTTTCACTTACCTAAAATTGTATTTTTATATGAAGAAGGTTCATTATTATTCCTAGGTATAACAAAGACTTTATTATAAAGTAGTACTAAATATATTATATAATAATTGCATTTGTTTTTATAATATTAATCAATTGTTATTCTATATATATATATATATATATATATATATATT
>CABFPE010000133.1:288991-316922 GCA_900660155.1 Hofstenia miamia | reverse complement strand
GCGAATATATATATATATATATATATATATATATCGCCTTCGTGAATTTAGAACTGAAAGTTTTATAAGGAATATTAATGAAAATGAACAAAAAGTTTATCGAAATTTAATGAGGAAATGTATATAGTTACACAAAATGGAGTAGAAAAGGAAATTTATAAATGATTTTATCTATTTGAAGTACAATCTAACAACAACAATGCGAATTCAAACATGTTGGAGTCGATGCATCATTTTCTCTTAAATTTGATAATTTTTTTCAAATATTGTTAAAGTGTAGTTTAGAACTAGAATGACAACAAGTAGGAATCCTTGCAGCCTTTGAGACAATTGCTGTTGTTTTGTAACACTGCAATCATTGTAATCAATAAATTTTGAAAACCAAATAGAATTCCTTAACGTGATTAACCGGCTTTAACCGGACCGGATCCAGCACTAATATATATATATATATATATACATTTTGTGTTGCATTTTTATCTATTGTGGGGAAATAGAGTATTGGAAAATAATCTAAGGAAGCGTACTTTATGCCTCGTACAAAATTGTCCAGTTTTAATATTTTTCAACTATATTTTTTACTTTGCAGGCATCAATCTTCCAGTTAGCAGTGCTCCTCCTCTTCAATAATCAGACTTCAATGCCATATTCGTTTATCAAACTTAACAGTGGTTTAACTGACTGTTCACAGCTCGACCAGGTTATGGAAACCCTTCTTAAAGCTAAACTGCTAGAAAAATCATCCACAGATGCAGAGCTTACAGATGCTACAGTCTTCAGCCTTGTCAAAGATTACAAAAAGTTAGCTTTATTTTTTATTCACTTTAGCTGAATTTTTTTAGTAAAAAACTCAGGGTTAATATCAACTTCGCTCTTAAAAGTGAGCAGAAACAGGAAGAAGCATCAACACTGAAGACAATTGAAGAGGATCGTAAACTTTTTATTCAAGTAAGAGATTATGCATGCTTTTTAGAAAGTTTTAGGTATACATTTTCTAACATATCTATAGCTATTGTTTGCACAGTAATAAATTTATGTTTGATTAATAATCTACTTGTCTTTATTTAATGTTTGTTTGTTTCTATTTGTATTGAGTTTATGACAATCATCGTCAATTCATGAAGTTTATCAAAGAACATGTATTATTTCATTTTAATATAATCACTTGTTTAGGCTGCAATTGTTAGAATCATGAAGATGCGACGTACCTTGCCACATCAGCAGTTAGTTGCGGAAGTATTAAAGCAAGTCAATGACCGTTTTAAAGCTAGTATTCAATTAATTAAGGTAATCACTCGTTTGAAATACAACTAAAACTGAGTGAATGATGGTGCTACAAAAAGCAATGAATTATACAGACGTATACTCTGAATGTTATGCAAACACTAGAAGGTTGCTGTTGATAGCCATTTAATTTCAATAGTTTAATCAAGAACACTTGACTATTTGGATCATTGTCATTTGTAGAACTGATGGCCATTTACTCGGTTTAATAATGCTAATTTATGTTGATAAACCGCTTCTTTAATCATAACGATGGCTAAAATGTTGTTTGCTGAATGCAACTAATTCAATTATATCATTAATTTTTGTTTATTTATTCCATTTTAATTAAATGCGATTTGTTAAAATAATACTGGTTTATTGAGGTATTAAGCATTAATTGAAGAAATTGTGGCCAATCGCAATTTTTACATTGTCTGTCGTGTTATTTATCATACTTTCTAAAGTAATGCCTGACATTAGCTTAATTGATGATAACTTTAATTCAGTTATCTAAATCACGTGTTTTAATGTAAGTTTGCTTTTACATCAGTTAGATTACGTCGATTGAGCAATTGAGCTCAACCAACCAGTTAATCGAGCTTCAATAGGTCGTTCATACATATTCTAAACGTTTTTTAGGTTAAAATCATATTGTAAAATTCACTTTACATGTTATCTTAAAATCTTGTCATTGAAGACGCAGATCTTGTCTCCTAAACCTTAAGTGGATAGTTTTGATATTGCTTTACCTGCGTAATTTTGAGTATTTTTTTGTTGTTGCTTTTGAGCGTTGTTTTGCTTTGAATGCTGTACTTACAGACATCGCAAACGTAAAGGGACATCATTCTTTGCAAATATGATTTGTAAAGTTTAACATTATGACTAGGGTGTATAAGTAAAGTCAAAATGTTTTTACAATCAAAAGCATTGAAAAATCTATTTTATGTGCCAGAATATTTAGTAAAAGAGTAGAATAGAAAATATCAGAAGCATTTATTTTCACGTCAGGTTATATTCAAAATGAACATTTTCATTAAGTTATGTACAAAATCATTTAGTGGCCATTTTTTAGTTTTTTATAAATTAATGAAACTATAGAATTATTTTGTTTCAACTATTCTAAGCAGCATCTTAGACTTCAAGAACTTTCAATTATTTTTGTAGGATTTACAGAATTTGTTCCAAATTACCACCATTTACTTCCATTCATTTTGAAGCACATACGGAAATGCAGCTTTGCGCTTTTGCAAATCTACCTAGGAATAATTCTGATTTCCTCCCTAATGTTAGCCTTTAGCTAAGAGATAGTTTTGGGCTTGTTGGCAAGCACTCTATCTTTCAAGTAGTCGCAGAGTAAGAAATCTGGGGGTCAAATGCGGGCTATGGAAGTCTACTCAAAATCGACTTTGGTTTGAGATGAGCTTGTCTATAAATTTCGAGGAGAGATCGTATCAAAGGCTTTTGAAAAATCTTAAGATTGCAAGAGAATTGACGAAATATCAGGATTACCAAGGAGTGATGTAATCTTATCAAACAGCGGTGTAGAGCAGCAGCTGTAGAAGACGAGTCAGAACGGCAAACAAATTTTAGAGGACCTTGTTCTGGTATTTTCGTAACATGATTAATATTGTGATTTCCATAATGTTTGCAAAACCTGATGAAAGAAATGTTGTTCTTAATTTGGCAATGTGCGACTTTGAACTTTTGGGAATAGCTACAATAAGCGCTTCCTTCCATGTATCAAGAACTGTAGGTAACAATACAGAGCAGTTGATGAGATGACAAGTGCGTTCTGCTAAAGAAGCAGCAAACATTTATAAATTGTTGATAGAACACCACTGCCAGTAGCATTTCTAATATTGAAATTAGATAATTATTAATTAACTTCTTTACCAGTATTCAGATGAGGTAAATTGAAACTGTTGTTTTCGTCTGTCATGTCGTTGAAAATCTGTCTGGAATGCTGGGCGCAATTTCATCAAGCGTCTCTAATTTGTTGTAGTTAGAATATTTAATATTCCAGACTTGCTATTATTTTTCTATGTATATTGTTAACGGAAAGTTGAGCATTCTTGTATTTTTAAGCTTAGAATTGGAAAAGCACAATCAAGCTTACAGCTGAAGTTTTGAACAATATGGTTTTAGTTTCATAATATGAATGATATGTATCTCTAACTTGAGGAGTAATTCAAGGTGTATTACTATAATTGCATCATAGATCTGAGAAAAATGAGGGAAGATAGGAAATGATAACAATCATTAAGAAAGCGTTTCTTTAATGTAAATCATAGACTATATTTGGAATGACATGCAAAACTGCCTGTGGGAACACTGATTCCACTAAACATATGGCAGGTGTTTTGCAGTTTTTTGCAGATAGTAAATGTCGATTTATCAAAACAACATCTGTAATAGCATTGTCATGAGTAGAAATATCAATTGTATTCACTAGATTAAGTTATGTTTATATGATCTTTAGTGAAGAAATTGCTAGCATCACGACATATTAAGATTGATAAATTATCAATTGGTTGAATGTGGTGATCAAGTAAATCAATTAAGTAATAATGCATATTTAAGACATCAGATTTGAGATTTAACTTAAAGCTATTGAAACTATTTAAAGGTACTCCCATTAAGTTAATAGTTATGGGTTTATCTGTGAAGTTGATTTTTGTGAAATTTCCAAGTTTTTATGCAACAAAGCTCTAATACCCCTCGCCTTCTCTATTATTTGGTAGTGGAGAGTAAAAAGATGCAATCTGAACTATATAGCCAGTTCTCTCCCACTGCAATACATCAGGTTTCATATCAGCCATAACTAAGTGCCAGCAGTTAAATTTATTGCCAATTGACTGAGTATTTAATCACATTATGGTAGGGATCTTGATGAGTTTATTTAAACACATTCTTGTTGAGTAACTTTAATTCTCGCTTTTTGGTTCTAAATAGTTTTTTGTATTCTAACTGTAGACATTTTCTATTCTCTTCTATAAGTCATTCATTGCAGTACCATCATTAGTGAAAGTGCTTTAGTAATTAAATTCTACAATCGCTTTCTAGGTTCAAATGCTTCATCTGAAAAATTGTTTATTTCATCCTTGTCAGAGACTTTATTTCAAGGTGGACACTTTTGTTCCTAAATTTAGGTCCATGCGAATAAAATTATTTCTTTTGTTAATGTTTCTATGGACACCTACTACACACCATGATGCAAAAATAGCGGATACATATCCATACCACAATATGGTTGAGTAGAAAGAACATTATTTTATTCAAAGAAAAAGTTATTGTTTTATTTTAAATTATTTTTCTTGAACTTTTCAGAGGAACATCACCTGTTTTAATCACCTTAAGTCCATATTTGAAATTTGATGATAAATATTTAACTGAACGTTCATTTAGAAATGCATTGATTTGGTAATTGACAAGGAATTTCTCAAACGCCATGAGGAAGAACGTAATGTGTATTCTTATGTTGCTTAACGTCAGAACTAGTTTGCAAGTGCGTGCCTTTTTATTTGTACATCCTGAAGCATTGCCGACGTCACAATGGAATCAAACCTGTTCTTTTCACATACTGTTCAATTTAGAATTTCTAATGCTTTAGTACTAGAGTTATCTTGTACTTTTCCATGGTGTTTTTTCTTATATACTTTTGTAGTCATTCATTTGAAATTATTGGAAAATTTGGCGTGAATACATTAATTATCATTGTTATATATGTAGATTAGAGCTTTAATAAAAATATATTTCTCATTTTCATTTTAATAAGTATTAAAGAATTTGAAAATGTTTTAAGAAATATCATTTTGTTTAACACTACGTAAAAAATGCATTTTATTTTAACTTTCAACGCGTCCAATTCAATTATTTTTCAAATATGCTAGTTACACTTAAATTTAATTTTGTTGGGTAAATATTTCATTAAAATTATCTAAATTTATGTTAAAAGTTCGTTAAACATGATTTTCAAAGAATTATTTTTTATTCCAGTTAATAACAGAAATATGCTTTAAAATTCTAGTTAAAATTTGACGTTGTGGTGACAACATTGAATAGTAATTAAACACATTCATTATTAAATAGCTAGTGACATAATTTAACGAACACATTTCTTAGAAATACAAATGTGGATATTTAGATAAGATAAGATAAGACAATCTTTATTAGGAGAAGGTAAAGCAATTAATACAAACTGATGGCTTCCAAAATAGCGTCATTAAAAAAAAACAAAATCATACTATTCACAAACCTATACATTGCTAAGAATTTAGAAAATGCGTTAATAAAAAGTTTGCTTGAAATATATAATAGGTAAAAATTCGTTTTTTATTACTTAGTAGATTACGGATTATAAGGCAGGGAAAAAATTTCGGTGGCGCCGAAATGTTTAAATTCATTTTGTATCCTGAAAAACCGAAAAAGGGCATTTAAAGAACAATTGAGGAAAATCCTACTGCACAATTGGTTTACCAAAGTATTGTGAAAAGCTTAAAAGATTTGAAGATTGCAGCGAATTATGGGAAATTTAGATGACTCCTTACGGATAGTGTTACTTACAACTGCTTTACATGTATACATCCTAACTTGAAACACGTAAAATGCCTGTCACACTTACTTCACTATCATTTCAAAGGTTGTTGAGACCTACAAGTACAGCAATGACTTAGTTCGCGACATTAAGAGAGTTTTTATAAAATCTAAGTTAATGGTCAATTCTTGGAAGAACTTCGGCAGTGGTGGTAATATACCTTGCCCTATATCTTGTTTGATTTATATATCAAAAAATTGGATGACTCTCAAAGATTTTTTGCTGACAATTTCGATTAAAAAGTCAGCAGCTGGCATTACGGCTCAAAAACTAATGAAAAGTTCTCACTTTATTTTTAGATGTTGGGAAAATTGCTTGTTTTGAATTTTTACAAATAATATTCTTTTTCCAAAGGAATGATTTTGCAATTCAAAAGCATCAGTGGCCTTGAATGACATTAAAGGCAAATTGAAAAATTTAAGCTAGGCAGACAACGATGTTGCAAATGTTGCTTTGGGTAAGCAAGTGGACTTGATGAATTTATTTCATATTTTTTCTGGTCGAGGTGTGGAAAATTCTAACGACATTCTTTTGCTCCGGTTATACATCTGTAATGGTTGAAAGATTTTTCTCTATGCTCCACTATTTCCTACAAGACAGACCTCATATTTAGGCAGAAACAATCAACTAACTCGTTTTCATAGAATACTATAAATTAGAATTTTAGTTTTTAGAAGTTTTTGATTTGTTGCAATAATTATTTTTATTAATTCTTTTAATTATCTGTTTTTTAAATAAATATCATAGCAGCTTTAGTTAAAGAATGAGAAAAAGCCAACTTAGTTACAAGTAAAAGTACATTGCTAGCAGAAAGAAAATGCGACAAACTATAATTTTAAAAAAGCATCATTTATTTAGCATGTTTTGAATGCCGCTGCCAATGTCAAAAAGTTTCCCACTATAAAATTTGCAAAATATTCATCAAATTACATATTTTTTAAGATTATTTTAGGTAAATTAAGTTTGTATTTATATTCAT
Source organism: Hofstenia miamia (assembly GCA_900660155.1). NCBI lineage: Eukaryota > Metazoa > Xenacoelomorpha > Acoela > Hofsteniidae > Hofstenia > Hofstenia miamia. The sequence continues at coordinate 310,083 of CABFPE010000133.1, read as the reverse complement.
CTTTTTTGTTTCAGCTTGGTTTCTTTAATTCTATGTAAATTGATTAAATGATGCTTATTTGAAAATTATAAATTGCCTTGGATAAAATTTTATATGTAAATTTCATATCACAGTTCTTTAAATGATCATAGATGGTCGATTGACTTTTGTGTTCTTTAATTCTTAATTTTAAATTTCTTGAAGTCTTTCCAATGTATTGTGCACCACAGTTGCAAGTAGTTTCATATAATACTTTGGAAAGGTTTTCAATCATGGTTTCTGTTTTTAGTCCTATTAGGTGTCTTAGTTTATTGGTCTTAAGTATAAATCCTATCTTTAAAAATGGTAGAGTGGTTCTTTTAAGATATTTCTGTAATTTAATTGATTGTATGCCTCGATATTCAATATTAAAGATGTAATTGTAGAAATAATCTCTTTGTTTTTAGTTTCTTGACTTTGTAGTAAGTCTTCTAGTTTTTCTTTTATAATTCTATCGATTATATATGTTGGATATTCATGACGCCTTAATATATCTTTGATCTTTATGATTGATTTATGAAGTTCTTCGAATTAATTTTTATCAATCATGAAATGTCGATGTATCAGACCTTTGATCATGGATTTTTTGCATGCAAAAGGTACGTTTGAGTGGTAGTCAATTACTAAATTTGTATCTGTTGGTTTGTTGTAATATGATGACATTAATTTGTTCTCTTTTTTTCAATGTTAATATTCAGAAATTGTAGTCTTTTGTTGTTTTTTTCTTCGATGGTAAATTGAATTGCGGAATCTAAAGAATTCAAGGAAGGAAGTATGTCTTTAGCATTATATTCTGATATAACTAGTATATCATGAGCATATCGATCATAGTAATGAAATTTATTCATTATTTTGGTAACATTCATTTTTTGTTCAAATTTTGACATATAAATATTTGCTAGTGTTGGTCCAAAGCAATTTCCTATTGCAAAATTATCACTTGTAGATAAAACTTTCCTCGAAATTCACAAAGGGTGTTTTTTGTGCAGAGTAATATCAATGTTTTCAAGGTTTCATAGTCTAAACTAAAAAGTTTGATGTTCTATTCTTTCAATAATGATATTGCATATTCAACAGCATCAACTAAAGGAACTTTGGTATATAAGCTTTTAATATCAAGTGAATATAATCGATATTGATCGGCTGTTTTCGTTTTTAATTCTTTTAATACTGATTCTACACTGCAATTTATTCGGCTTTCTGGCAAACTATAATAGATAATACTGTATTGAGAAGTTTTGATAATTTTTCATATATTTATCCATTATTTAATGCATATTGGTCTTAAAGGTATGTCAGCTTTATGCACTTTTGCTAGTCCATATATACGACATGCAAATCCATACTAGATTTTATATTCTCATAGATTATTTAGTAATCTACGTAACACTGCATTGAATCTATTCTCCATTATACTTTTGTTTTTGTAACTCTTGAATCTCTTCCCCCTCGGCAGGATAGAACATGACATTCTGATACTTCAATTCCTTAGCAATTCGATGTCGGTTCTGTCATAAAAGTCCTCGAAAAGTTCCCTAGACAGCGTCTGGACCTAGCCGATTATTTCCATTATTGAGTGTCCAAGTACCTGTGTTGTTGAAATACTTTGAATTCGTTTTGGTGTTAATCTATTAGCTTCGAGCAATCTACCAACTGAGGTCCATCCGTTGTTTTGTTCGGCAAATCTCTTTGCCGAAGGTGGAATTAAACCAATTGTCGTTGAAGTGGTGCATTGTCTTGTTGCAAAATGCTTGGTTTATGCTGTCAATGCTGAGACCCAGATAATTTTGAACACTCACCAGTTCCTATAAAAAGAGAAATAAAGGCAATGATTCATGCTGGTAGAATTAAAATGAAGAGATTTCTAATTTTTAGAACCAAAGGCACACTTTCAATTGATTTTCTAATTCTTTCAATACTCTAAATCGTTCCCTGAATCATTCAAGTAGAATGTATCTACTATATAATCGAAATAATTAGTAGTGAAGCTGGATTACAACAAGATCCACTGCGGATATTTTTTGCAATTACTCTGCACCCACTCATTGAGCTCATCAACTTCCTGAGTTATTCTTAGTGGTTGGTACTAGACGATCGACTATGTTGTGGTAATTAATATTCCCTATCTAAGTGCATTACACTTATTCAAGAATGAGGTTGCTCTTCGGATCTCTAATTCAACATAAAGAAGTGTCATCTGTGATGTTAAACGAGGTCTGTTAACGATTTTGAACTACAACCACAATAGCAAACTAATATCTTGATATTAGTAACGATCATTCAATAGACAATATTGCTCACCTCCAATGACCCAATGACTCTAAAAGAAATTTTTGCAGAAAAAGGTTTTTCAATTAGAAAATAATATTGTTGTTTCAATTAAGCAAAAACATACACTGCAAATCTTTTAATGCTTAAATTTCGAGTCGGGTCGGATGGGTACTCCACTCCACTCGAAATTTTGAGTACTCGCAGGACCCTAAATAATACTCTGAATGCAATGCGCCATATCATGGTAACTAATTGCAATTAGAAATCATTGCGATGCGGTGAAACAGCTGCATACCGCTGTGCAGTGTACTGCGGTAGCGATTTCGCAATTCCTGTAGTTAGCAGTTGAATTAAAACATCTTGCGGTGGCATAAAAGTTACGCATATGATCTGTTCTGCTCTAGGATTTAAAATTTAAAGTTTCTGAAGCAAAATTCAAATACAAAATGTTAATAGTAATTTTTGAATATTTCATGGAAAAATGAATTCTACTCTAATAAAATTTGACAGATTGACAAAATGTCTTTAAGCTTTTTTACGGATGATCCATATCCTTAAAAACACAATTAAGAAATATCTATCTTTTCTACGAAGTTTAAAATCGAGTTCGTTACTGTATACCGCGGCAAAATTTCATTTATTGGTTTTACAAGCAAAATCCTGGTTTTAATAATCACATGCAGAAAATCTTTGCAGTACACTTAAATAAATATTATGTAAAATCAAAAACATCTAATGTATATTGCAAAGAAAATTTGAATTAGCAAACTCAAACTTAGATTGGAATTCGATTGAATTCCAATTTGACAATTCTAGAATTTTTTATTCGATTGGATTGGACAGAAAAACCTGTCCAATGGACAAGCGGGTGCTGCACCACTAGATTTTCACTGTCTCTCTCAATTGCGCTGATGAGCGGAAATTCTTATGTAATCTTAGCAATATCTTTGGACTCATCGTTAAATTGTCTTAAATAAATTTTATAAATTTTTAGAACATTCTTAATCATTGTAATGTTGATTTTTAATTTATTGATAACTTTGTAATGCTTGTATATTTATTGATGTCAATGATATTATGAAAATACCTGATATACTCTTATCAGGGCTGAACACATAAATGATTAACAAGGGGGTTCTAATTTTAAGCACTGTATTTCTATGTTATATTTTGACGGAATTTGATTTCTCAGTAAATAAAATCTAACATTCCACACTGTAACATAATTTTAACAAGTGGGCTGGGTCTCCAACCAAATTTCACAAGGTGGGTGGCTGAGCCCTTCCCCTGAGCACCTCCGCTCTTATAGAATCTCTTACTGACCACAGTAGCAAGTTCTGTTCTTAATCCATTTTAATTGCGCGCACTTAACATTACTTCGACACTTCATTCATGTAATTATCCAAGTGCAAGTCTGTTTTTTGCTAAGTGTTGCTTCTCAAAAGATGCAAGCAAATAAATCAAATTTCCATATTGGGAACAGAAATGCTCAGGGTGCTTTTGTCACCATTATAATGAACTAGTACTATCTGATACACATACTTTTCTCTTTTTCGGAATAAATTATGCATGCACGAAAATGAATTTTAGGCACGAAAAACTCACTTTATGCGCCTTCTTAGCGTTTGAATGCCGAAATAGACGCAAAAGTAGGCATGTATAGAAGAAGTAAATTTTATCTTAATATATTAGCGAAGACAATTTGCCATGTAAATTTCAGTGTTAATGCAACTTCCATCAATTTTTCTATCTTTTTCCAAAAAATTTTTTTAAAATAAGTCTATAAAAGAGTAGTAGAACAATTATTTATTGCAAATCCTTTCTATTTCCCTATGTCACTCCTGTATAAATTGCTATCATTTTTTTTGGTAACAAATGACATTTGCAAGTACATTTTCAAGATTATTTAATTGACTAAAGATAACATTTTCTGCTAAAAAATTTTTTTCTAAGATGAGCACACCTGACCCAATTAAAACTTCAACATAGTATATGATCCGACCCTACCCGACCCGACCCATAATGTTTACCTAAAACAGCGACTCAAATTTATCCGGTTTTGGATCTACCCGATCCGTTTACATCTCTGTCGACTCTGTCACAAATGGCTGTTCCATTTTCTATTCTATTTTTGTATATAATTTGATTTATAACACGTGTAAAATTTGAAGTACAGACAGCACAATCAGGGCCTATACCCGCAGAAAATTATAATGTTTATATGAATATCCGCGAATATACTCTACCGCAATTAATATTGAGTTGATTTGACTCTGAAAATTAAGTCAATCACTCTATTATTGCATGAAATAGTTAGAATTTGTCATTATAAGCCATTTATAAAGAAATATATTTCACATTTTAAGGGCTGCTACCAGTACTGCGCAAAGAGTGCTGTGGCAAAAAGGGTTTATACAGTACCGGAGCTCACCTTTTTTAAATTAAAACAATGTTTCATGTACTGGTATGCATAATTTTAAATGCATTTCATTGAATTGGATACAATGTGAAAATACACTCACTGAATCGTAGATGTAAATGCAAACAAATTGAGGATGGAAAATCTTGAAAAGTTCTTGGAAGTTTCTTACATTTTTCTTGCAAAAACTTGCAAACATTTGGCAAGAAATTTCTAGGTTAAGAATTTCAATTAAACTTTCCAAAATTGCCAGAAATCATAAGAAATTTTGAGATTAATTCAAAAATGCAATATTACATATTCATAAATTTTGAACATTATAGTCGAAATTTATCAAAAAGGCTACTAATAGCATTAACCACTGTTTGCAAATTTTTACTAGAATAATCAGTTGATTTACAGTGGAGGCGAATTCCCGAATTATGACAAAAAGCTAACAAATCTAGACTAACCAGAATAATTTTATCATTGAGAGAGTGACCATAGATTTGAAAATGTAATTCTTTAATTGACCAAATTTTCGAATAATTTATAAAAGTTGAAAAATTGTTAGTTGATGTATTTAAAATTAGTACAACTTTCATGAATAAATTGTTTTAAGATTAAATTGAGAAAAATTCGAAATAGAATAAAAGCTATTCATAATGCATTGTTTTAAATTGAAGAAATTTTAGAAACATAGTAATAGAAAAATTTAAGTATAAACATAAACTGGTGCAATATTACTGCAACTACTGTCAGCTGATGAGTGTTACTACTATTTTGGATTTTACAAGCAATTATTTAAGTATAACTAATACAAATAAATTTATGTAATACCGTAATAATTTTCAAGATCCTTTCAAAAAATCCAATAAAAAATTCTTCATAATTTCTTTTAAAAAACTTACAAGATGTTTGAAAAAAATCAAAGAATTAAGATTTATTTAAAACTTTTCAATATTTTCTAAGTTTTTAATCCACATCATAAGTCGCCATTGTAGCTTTTATTATTTTTGCTTAACTAAAACGGTTTTTAGTAATTTTTTCGTTGTTTCCTCTATTATATTAAATATTTTCTTAAATTTATAGCATTCCTAACTGTTAGCGAAATGCGGTGTTCAAAAAATTTTTTTCGGGTTCGGTTTTTTTGCAAATCAAAACCACACTTTCCATTTTTTTGAACCAACTACTGTCGTAATTAATAAAATGTTATTCAAGAGAAAAATACATTTCTAAGCCATATTTTCCTAACACTGGATTAATTTAATAATATATATTTCAAAAATAACTTACCATTACTCAAAATTGCATGCAACTCAATCCAAATGCTTTAAATGACATGTGGTGAAAAATAATATTTACATTTTAAAATTCATTTTCAGTTTCTAATTTCAGTGTGTAGATCTTATTGTAAGTTTCTAAGATATCTAAATTTCGTTAAACAAACTGAAACATTAAAGAAATATTTTTGGCAACCACCATAAATTGGGCCGAATGACATTAATTTAAATAGGACAGCCGGGCTTGGGCAAAGGTTTTCGGCCTATTTACATCTCTAAGTTAGCATAGATATACATGCATATGACTTGTGCTGTGGAGATCTGTGGGCTCCATGGAATTTCCCATTGATAATTCTGGTCTACAATGTATGTTTAATAAGCGTCAAGTGGGCCAAATTATATCATTTTCATTTTGGGTCGCTGGCAAAATATGTGTCGTATACGCTATTTTCGAATTGACAATTAGCGTATACCCACTGCAAATTTGAGGATTACAGTCCTATGTGAGCACAATACAATAATCGAAATCTATTTATTTTCAATGGTTCTCAAAGTTTGTTGAAAAATGGCTTGACGAGCAAAAGTGAACAAAGACAGAGGCATGTGAGTACTGGATAAGAATACGAAAGGCTTTATTTAATAAGTGCTTGACAATTATATAACTGATTACTTACCTATCAAATAGCGTCATAAAAGTGTACAAAGCGATATTTTCATTAGAATTAAGCATGCGTAGGTTTCGGCATTACTACAATGTAATTACTTACGTGAAATAGTGTAATCACTATTATAATAATTTAAGGCCAGCCAGGATTTTCCTGATAAATATTTTTTAGTAAAAACTTCTTAACTGCTTTTTGAAAGAATAACATTATTATTTTTTATTAACTTTTGGAAGGACGTTTCAGTTGCTGATATAGCAGTATTAATAAATGAACGTTTCAAAATAATTTTATGAAATTTAATGCAAGCAATTTTTTTTATCTCTTTCCGATATTGACATTAAAGTTCGGAAACTTGATTAAATTGTAAGGCGCTATGTTATTAAAAATGATTAGCTGTCTTGGGGGAAGGTAGTTGCAGTAATGTTAATGTAATATTTTGTTTTGCTAGAGTCTTTTTGACACACCCATTTAAACTGAGTTTCGAGCATTTTTAGAAGGAAATCATTTAGATTTGTGAATAGCACATTAGCATAGCTGAGATGACTAAGAAAATATGCATGAAACATTTTGCTTACTGCATTGGAAGGAAATTGGTCTGCAATGTAAGAAATGCTTTTGATGCCCATAGCCAACCTTTTCCCCATAACATTTATTTGAGCTTTGAAATATAACTTCGAATCAATAGTAACTTCTAAATATCTAAATGTATTCACAGCCTTAACGTAATCATTCATTGATATTAAAAGTGTAATTCATTGTGTTGAGAGTTTTACAAGAGGATTTCATTATGCAAATTCGGTTTTCTTTACGTTAATACTCAATTTTTGCATACTAAAATATTTACATAACTTAATACACTTTAATTTAATGGCTTTTACAGCTGTATCAATCAACTTATGGATACTAAAAATAGAGGCATCATCAGCATATTGAATTAAGTTGCAGTTTGTAACTTTACACTTGTCATTCACGTATATATGGTAAACTGGTCCTAGGACCGTTACTTGAGGAACCCCATTCTTAATTTCAATCCAATTAGAAAACGGTTTTATTTAGGTAGCTATTTAATAATGATTTGCTGTTAATGAGAAAAGCCAAGAGTCGTTATTTATTTTAGTAGAATGTCGTGATTAATGAAGTCGAAGGCCTCAGATACATGTAGATTTAAGCAAACAATTCCTATCGGAATCAAGCATTGATCCCCACTGTTCAGTTGTCTGCAAAAGTGTGTCAGTTGTCGAAATCCAAATTGTGTTTGTGAGATTAGTTTGTGCTTAAATAAGAGGTAGTTATGACTCACAAGTGGTCAATATAACTCACAAAGCTTCCTAACTATAATTTTCAAAACATTTCATCATATATTCCACTATTTAGCTGATGGTTCATTATAAGAAAACTGAATGACAGAAATTGGTACTAAATCCACCTATTCTCACGCCCTTGGGAAGAGGTATTTTGCTAGCTAACCGCTAATATGTAGATTTTGAACGTAAACTAAAACTCAACAAACTAAATGTTCCACCTAAATTATTCATTTAGTCCTATCTCGGCCGGGCTTGTTTTCACTTTCATAAAATCAATTCTATTCATCACCAAGCAGGAAAGCTTGGCATGGCAAATTGACTACAAGGCTAAAATATTTGAACAAATAGCAGAGTTTCTCAAGGTGTGCTTCCTCATCACCCCCTCCCCCTAGTTGAGATAGGGTTAAGCGATAGAAGCAGTTGTGTGACATCTTTGCCCTGTACATATAAATATCCTCTTAGGCGGAATAACATTTTAAAAAATTATTAATTTTTCTGAAAATATTTATTTAAGTATATTTTTACAAGCCTGGTATCACTATTTCGCATCGGTATTCAGACAAAAGCGATCACTTGTAACCCCTCTGAATAGCGGTAGCAATAAATTTTATGGAATGTGTGTAAGCCGTCTGCATTACGATAGCAATTCGTAAGAAAGGAAACGTGTGACAAATGTCTTAGATTTCTTTGCAAATTGAATCCTTTAGAGAAACACTGCAATGCTCTTAAATGTCTGACTTTGAACAGACATATTGTTACTCTTAGATTCTTAGAAACAGGTGAAAGTTTGTTCAAAAGAATTTGCAATGAAACTCAGCAGCACAATAATACAAAAGAGTTCATTATTTGCCCGTCACTAAATTTCCACCTTCTTTCAGAAATTATCTTTAATGAAGGAAATACTAAACGTGTTTATTTCCTTATTTATGTGCAGTTTGTTAATATGTATTGTTTCTATAATAATGTGTGTACGTCCGTATTTTATTGTGAAAATTCGCCATTCTTCGACCTGAGGGTCTTAATGTAAATAAATATATTCTCTCTTGCTCTCTCAAAGCTAGGCCCTACTCAGGTTTGTCATTCAAATTATTCCAGATAATTATTGCCAGGCCATTTCCAAGGCTCTTTTAAAAACAATTCCATCAAGTTAAATATATTTGATATCATAATACATGTAAAGACTGTTGTGATTACAAATTAGATCGTTCCGATTCATCATTATAATTGGAACTTCCTGAGAATGATTCTTTTGCTGCAATCAGTGTTGAAATTCGAAATGCTAAAAAACATTTATTGTAGCTGAGGCGGAGATATCACCGAAGCACTTTGAGGAGCATTCATTGAACCTAGATATTGTTTGGTAAATGCTTGATCGAAGGCCGCTCGCAGTGGAGTCAATAGGCCAGGTTGTGGCATTATAATTAAAAAACCTTTTGCAGAGAAATATAAAAATTAACGTTTGAGAATTAAAATTGTGTTTTTGAAAATCTTTTCCAATATAAGCATTTTCACACTTCAATAGTGTAAACATTAGATCCAAAGGAATCTGAAGTTTGAGGTGTCCTGCGTTACTGTAATTATTACAATTTCTTAGTAACGAATATACAATAATGAAGTATTAATTAGCAGTGCGTTAAAAGTTCGTCATCGTTTACTTTTCACATAGAATATCATACACTTTCTTTGTACTAATTCTTGGATGATCAAAGAAGTCAAAGTTGTACCTCAGAAATAGATAGTTAGCAATACGCCTAATTCTGTTAAAGTATCAATGATCAGTAGAATTATTTTTCGTATTTTTTTACAACAAATAGACAATTTTTAAATTCAAATATATTATATTAATTATATGATAATTACATCAAAAGTTAGTAAATGTATGTTAGACATATACTTACTATTTGTTTTATCCAGCATTGCAATATCATATATAATTTTTTCAATTTCCAACTGTGCCTTTCTAGCGAGTATAGATGGTAAATTCCGAAGTTCATGTGCAATGTGCGAACCAAAATGGTCAAACCCATCCTTTTGAAGTTCAGCTTTTCGTAGTTCATTGGCAGCCAAGATCATTATATCCCTTAATTCATTTCCATCATTACGTGGCTTTTTTGAATTGCTACATTCATTTTGCTAAACATGAAACGCTTAAATTTTTTTTTAAAATTATGATTGATCTCTCTAAATATTTAGACACTGAAGACTTCAACAAGTGGTTGATTACAGCAAAAGAGTTTGAAAACCGATTTGGTTTCCTTTGCTGATTAGGTGGAAGTTATTAAATCTAGTTTATAAATGCATGTACACAATGAAGTTTATTATTTGTAACCTTTCTATAACTACAAGATAAGGAACAACACATTCTTGTATCAAAGTTTGTCTTAAGCACTACTGAAAATAAGTATGCTTGACTTAAAGCATGCCTTACAACATGTTTTAGCGCACGTGCCATTTTAAGCACTTCATTGCGATTTTCCTAAAATTGCGTTTTCTCAAATTATTTTTTTCATTACATTTTGAGCTTCTTTTATTATTGTGTCCCTTTTATTTTTTGAAGAAATCCAAACATTTTGATTTTATCCATGCAGTTCTTCAAAGAAATTTCCCTAAAGCCTCTTTTTTCAACAGTAACTGCTTATTTACCTGCTTTTTATTTATAATGTTTGAGCATTTTCTTCAATAGTAGATTGACCGTTCGACTATATTGATCATAGTATCTTACAGCAAAAGCTAAATTCTAGGTTTTTCTAATGACAGTATGGGGCCTATTCGTAAATAATCGTATGCAAACTTATTGAATCTTTCCCTAATGGCAATTTTGGATCCCGTATTATTAAAAAACGTACACAAATGATTTTTCCAATCAAACAGCCCAATATTATTTAGTTCTAATAAATCTTCCAATAAAGCTTGTCAAACTGTCGAAAAAAATTTTACTTCTCTGGATAAGTATTACTTCTTTAAACTCAGAGAGAACACCCTGAAAAGCTCAATTCTCCATTGCTGAAGGAGAAACTGATACTAACTGTCACTTCCAAAAACAAACATATTTTCAACGCATTGATATAAATAAGTACCTCGGAATTATTTTTTGAAAAGCAACTAAATCATATTATCAAATCTTAATAGCAATTAACTGAATTTCTCAAGAATTTCCAACGAAAACGAAAATTCAATTAATACATACCTTAATGTTAACTCATTTTAACTATGGTAGTATGCTCTATATGGATGCAAACCAAAATTTTCTTAAGTGCAACTAAATGGGGTTTCAACGTAGTACTGAATAATCAAAGCTTTAATAAGCATAATAATACAGAAAAGTATCAAATTTATTTCTACATCCATATCCATAGCTATATCTGTATAAATAACCTAAAAAATTCTTTAGTAAATAATTAAAACTGACATTCTTGCATCAAAATTAAGCAATAAACAAACCAAAGACACATATAATTGAACCAATTACCAATAAGAAAATAATAATGAATACAATTATAAATAATATGAAATTAGTTACCAAAATACATCAAATAGATTAAAAAACTTTTAAAATAATATTAAAATATGCACTTTAATATAAAAAGACTGAATAAGTGGCGAGGTTATTAATTTTGCAACCCTGATTATTCTATTGATAGAAATTAAAATCTTTATATCCCAAGCCATGGCCCACCGTATAATACAGTGGCCCATGCCCAAGCTAATTATTATTATTATTATTATTTTTATTATTATTATTATTATCACCATTATTATCAATATTATTGTTATTTAGGAGTGGAGATAGATAATAAATTTACATTTGAAAAATTTCTACTGAATAAGATTCAAAAAATGACTGCAGGCATTAGATATCTTTATCACTTACGCAATGTGATATCAAGCAATTATCATAAACAACTAATACATGCTTTCTGTTTATCTCATTTTCAATACTGTTCTTTTCTTTTAACTAACCTAAATTCGAAACATCGTATGCTTCTATCAAAGACATTTAATTGGTGTATAAAAACTCTAAACTTTGCACAAAAGCATGACGAAGCATCAGTATATCGTAATAAATATAAAATATTATCTCCTTTCTATCAAATTCATATGCATATGCTATCTATCTTATTTAAATTCAAATCTCTACAAACATCTCTCCTTTTCCTTAATGACTATATTAAATTAAATGAGCGATCGCAAAATTTTTTTAGTTTAGATAAAAATTATAATGGCTTCCATCACATATCAATTAAATTGTGGAATAATTTAGATTATGAAACGCGAATAGAAAAAAACTATAAAAAGTTTAGAAAAAAATTGAAACAATTTCTTCTAATAAAACAGTATACATTAGGGGACGGTAATACACTTCATGCATTTGAAACATACATTCAACATTGAGCACCTACACAAACATCCACTCAAACATTGACTATATTATTATATATTGTACATATTAATTTGTAGTAATTTGTTCATGTTTATTTTCTTTTGTCATGTGTTAGTTTGTAGATATTGTATACATATAATGCGCAATAAATTTGCTCTGACTCTTGTTGTTTGTAAATATTGTTTTTGTGTGATTTTTGTTTCGTGTTATTGATGCTTTCAGAATTGCTACCAGCATCATTATTTATTGTTCAACAATTTCTGAGAATATAGATTATTTGTAAGTGAAGTATTACAGAGTATTTTGTTGATTCTATATAAAAACAAATATAATTGACAATTTGCATATTATAGAGTCAGCTAAAATTAAAAAAACTTTATGTGAACAATATGAAACATACCTTTTGATTTTCTGCGTTAGAGACAGATTTTCTAGGTTGCACGACTTCGCCTAAAAATTCCAACTCTTGAAAGTGTGGCCAGTTGGATTCATATAAGTCCTGTAATCCAGCTCTAGAATTTTCAGAATTCCTCCTTTTCACTGCTTCCTTTGAGTAATACGATTTAAGTAATTAATTTTTTCTAAAACTTGATTTTCTAAAATACAGTAATTTAATATGGGCGTTAGTATTTTTGTACACCTTGAACACTGGTTACTTCGCTAATGCTCTTTATTGCCAGCTCTCGTTTTGTCTTGTTGTAGTAATTTGGATTTTTCACATCCCATAAACATTCCTTCTTCTTGTACTCATTTATGAATGCACTTGTTTCAAATGACATTATCATTGGAATGAGTTAAGGTGTGTTCCCACTATCGACTTTTATCATCTGTTAAGAAATCGGTGATAAAAGTCGATAGTGTGAACACTCTATCTGCTTTTTTATCTGCTGATAAAAGTTGATAGTCTGAACACTCCATCCGATTTTTGGGCAAAACAGCCAAATTACTGTCATCTGATAATTTATCAGCTGATAAAAGTCGATAGTCTGAACGGTACTAAAACTAGTCGAATAGCTACTTGAAACTAATTGCTTACTTCTCAAGTAGGGAACAGACTTCCAAAACGTAAATTATTGTCGTTGAAATATTTCAACTTCAAAATATGTAAACATTGTTTACATTCCAAGACAAACCAATCCATAAACAGATGTTGTTGTTTTTCTTACTGTCAATCAAAAGATGATAATTTATCATCTGATAAAAAATCGATAGTCTGAACGCTCTTCCAACTCCGCTTTTTCTGATAAAAAATCGGATGATAAAAAATCGCCAATGTGAACGAAAATAATTGCATTTTCGATTAAAATCTGCTGATAAAAGTCGATAGTGGGAACACACCTTTAGCCTACTATTCTTGAGTTCTACTGCACTGCGAAGATATTCTACTGGTGTAATTTCGTTCCCTTCACGAATTACTAACAATTTCGACTTGGCAGATGATCAATTCTAATGCTTAGTATTTCCAATTCGCATCTGCATTCAGATAGTAACGAATCATGCGTCACTCCACTTAATAGCGGTCGCAATGCATTTTATGGATTGTGCTACCCGTCTGCATTGAGAAATCAACTCGTAAATAAGGGAAAGTCCGACACCTGCCTCACGCATTATAATTACCACACTGGATTATAATGAAAAGTGACAATACTTAATATTCTTGAATTCAACCTTTCCAGTGCCGGATTAATAAGGTGCTGGGCCTGTAGCACTTTCCTTTGATGTAAGGATAAGGATTGAAATTAATTTACTTAAGTAGGCCAAGATATTTCTTTTAAATGGAATTATACGTTTAGTAGATTATAGTAATTAACAAATTTTAGATTATTAATTTAAGGCATTGGTTTGTTGCAGGGGAGTACCCAGGATTTTCTGACGGTGGGACATCATTGTTATTCCCTAATTTTTGAAAATATTGAGAAAATAGACCCTAAAAAAATCATTTCCGATCCTAGATTTTAAATTTTCAAATTTTTTCCGAAATATTTTGATTTATCCAGTCAAAATTATATTTGGAAACCTGACGGGGGGGGGGATTCCACCATGTCCCCCCCTGGGTACAATACTGGTTTGTTGGATACCTCATTATGCGAAATAAGTTTTTATTTGATAACTAAGTCCATTCTAAATTTTAAAAATAGACCTACTATGTACAAGTGTATTGTTTTTCTACATGTATGAAGAAATACCTATGAAATTAATCTTACAAAATGTCAAGTTTAAAACATTTATATCAAACAATTTCCAAAATGCTTAATTATGAAGTTCATATAGATCATTTCTCATTTAGTTGAATACCTTTTAACCCCTTATTTCTGAGGTGTATTTTTACTCACTTCTGGCAGCCTTCTATTATTCAAATTCGGTTTGACTTCAATATTTGTAGCAAACTTTAAATGCCAGCAGACTTTTCCTTAGTCTTCTTCCTAGGTCTTCAAGTTCTTTCATTTGTGCAACACTCTTTTCGTATCCTGCACATAAATACCCACCGAATTTGATTTTGTCGCTAAAAGATCTTTCGTAAGCCCTATCTCTAACACAGCTATCTTTAATGAGATGGCCATGTTCTCTAAACATCCAATTTCTTGATTGAAATGGAGAAGCCCCTAAAAGGTCTGCTATTTTGAATACGTTCAATTATTCTTCTCGTGTAAAAATAATTTGAAATCTAATTAACCTAAATACTAATAAGAATTCACAAATATGTTTTACACTTGCAGCTAGAAATATATTGGAAATTTAAAACAGTTTACACCAAAACCAGTAATAACATAGAGTCATAAATAAATTACATTTTTTCTATTTTGATAAAATAAATTGATAAATGTGAAAAGTTCAAAGCGATATTTGTGAAATCCACAAAAAATATAGAAAGCTGAGTTTAAAGAAAATCAAATTTGGTTAATTACTTTTGTGGAGTCCAAAAAAGTTAAATGCAACTGAACTTGAGCTTAACTTTTTTGTGGATTCCACAAATTTTTTCAGCCAAAACTATTCTCTACTTCCAACTGAACTTGTGTTTAACGTTTTGTGAATCGTAAAAAAGCATTCATTGATTATTTCACATCAACAATTTATTAATTTACATAAAGAATTTATAGTAATTCAACATCAGAATTTAAGTAAAACTTATATTTAACATTTTCACAGGTTATTACTGAATTTTGTAAACTAGTTTCATAATCAAAAGAAGGTTTTCTACATTTAATTTTATTTTGTTTTAAAAAATTGAGATTATGATTCTCGAACATGCTAAATATTAGCGAAATATATTATCTTAAGCTATTGAGATGTTCTCGCTTTTGTTTTTTAACATTTTGATATGCTCAAGGAAAAAGTTTGTTGACCTGAACATCATGTAATTGAGTTGTAAGCAAACAGTAATTTCTATATATATATATATATTCTTCACAACAATAGTAGCGAATACTTTTCAAATTTATGAACTCATAGTATTATTGTATGAAATTCATTTCATCATTCAAATATTTCCAAAAAGTTATAAATAAGAAAGAATGTAGTCTATTAAATTACAGAAATATCTGAAAATAATTACTCCTTCATATTTAAAAATAGGATTTAAACTTAGAACAGAACCAATAATTTAAAATATCTTACAGGAAACAAAAATGGAAGAACTTTCCAATATAGTATATCAAATTAATATAGATAATTCTTTCAAAAATTAGTGAGATTTTTTATAAAATTATAATTGGTCTATAGTTGTAAACTTACTGATAGTTTCTTTTTCTGAACATGGGGATAATTTTAGCCGCTTTCCAAATAGTATGATATATTCCAGATGTTTTAAAATATCTAAATATGTTAAACAAGTGGAACAACTCTTCATTTTTACACATATGAATAAATTTAAGGGGATACTATTTAGTCCACAGCTAGTCTTTGAGCTTTTATTTATAGCTTTTTCATTTACTTTAGACAATATTTCTAAGTTGTTGATGCTTAAGTCATTGTATATGATATTATATTCAGCATCAGTTTGGTAAACAGAAGCAAATAATTTGTTAAGTAGGTTGGCAACATCTCGAATTGTGCTAGCCACCAGCAATCCCATGTATACTGAGTTGTAAGGATGGAATCGGGATTGGGTATAACCACGCAGGTGTGGGTGCCGGTTGGGTACAATTTTTTCTAGCACTCAAACCTTAATATAAATTTAACAAAGGGGGTTTGATCCCCAATCGAATCTAGCAAGGTGAGCTGAACCCCCATAAGCACCCCTCGAGTAAATCTCTCTATTCAAGTGAATCTACCTCTACATTACATGTTCTAAATCAGAGGTGTAAACCAGGCGGAAAATTGTCGAACCGATGGTACCGATGCCAACCGAAACCGGTTGACTGGCAAAAAATTATCCTAAGTCTAGTTAAATATACATGAAAACTATTTATAGATATACATATATATGTATGTATCAGAGTGTCAAACGGGTCACATATTTTGACCTACGACCCAACCCAACCGGCAGACAATTGATCCATGACCCGACCCAACCCATGGGTCAGCAGTCAACTTTTAACCTGAGTTGTATTTGCAAATGCTTGACAAAACTAACATGAAACAATGCATTAACATTAATTTAAGTAGATTGCATACTAAATGGAAATGCATAGTTAGTTTCCA
Organism: Hofstenia miamia; assembly: GCA_900660155.1. Classification (NCBI taxonomy): domain Eukaryota; kingdom Metazoa; phylum Xenacoelomorpha; order Acoela; family Hofsteniidae; genus Hofstenia; species Hofstenia miamia. The sequence goes on along the minus strand of CABFPE010000133.1, from coordinate 293,122 downwards.
CTAATATTTCATGGAAGTCCTTCAAACAATACATTTCTCTGATCTGGCAATTTTCAAATTTGACCCATGACCCAACCCGACCCGTTTGTTATCTTGGTATGTATATATAAAGAATATAATATTTGATTTTAAGAGCTAAAAGTGAAATTGTAGTTCAATTCAGAACAGGTCTGGAATTTAATCTGAAATTCCCAAAAGTGAATTTACCTCACAAATCCAACTTACACGGATTAGCATATATTTAAATATATAGAAAACATTTTGGATAAAATAGGATAAGAGATTCTTAATCCAGATAAATGTTGACACTTAAATAACTGATAATTTATCTGAATAGCATCAATAAATTCACGCAACACATATACACAAATTTCATAAATTACAAAAACAAATCTTCCAGGCTATGAATAAATTACTATAGTATTACTTTAATAACGAGTTATCGCATAGTCATCCTTATACAGTTTGTATTCTAGCAATGATTTACCAAAACATTATTATAATTTAGGAAAATTTACACTAGGCCAGGATGAGGATAATGGGTGGGATAATTTATTTGCTAGAGAATGTGTTGCCTTTTTTGGAGAAGCTAAATCTTTGTCAATCACTCAGTCATTATTTGACCGGTTTTAGACCTGTTCAAACAGGTTGGTCATAAAATACTGACCCAACTCGACCTGTGCTGCTCTGACCGGCAACGGACACGCCGGTTGACTCGTCCGGTTTACTCCTATGTTCTAAATAGTGTAAGTTTACTTATAACTACAATTTATCATAATCATTATACCATGAAAAATTTCTATAATTAGTTAAAAAGTAGAAAAATCAAGTAGTTACTCATTCTCTATTAAATTCACCATGGAAAAATTCATATTTATTGTCAATGTTACTTTTCTAGTAGCATATTCCGTTCTTTGCCAACAATTGAAATGTTTGCTTTTTGTATGTCAAAAACAATTTGGAACATATTTTCCCTAATTCATTTAAATTGAATTCTTCATAGATTAAATGCAGACAGACATGCTCAGTGTACATTACATGTATATATTCGCTTTCCCAGTTTGCGTCAGAGCTGTAGCGTGCTGTGCTTTAGTCCATGCCGGCGTAATGTGCTGTGCCCAAATTATATTTTATAAATAATGGCATGATGTTCACAATATTGTTCATATTAATTATCAATTTAGCCGTCTAGGACACCCTAGGGTCAAGACATTTATAAAAAAATGTGCCGAATTTAAAAAACACAAACTAATTTGCAAAAGTGCAGTGCACCCAAGTCAATCAATAGGCACTAAATGCTGTATAATTTGTAAACAATACGGTCATAATAATGTATCTACTTTTTGAAATTAATGAAATTTTTGGGCAAGGATTGTAATAGTGAGCTATAATAGCATGAAATAGCATTAATTTAAATATGCGGCTGGATTCGTACCAAGTCGGCATTGGGCCGAAATTTCAATTATTAAGTCATTTCATGTGAAAAGTATTAAACTTATTGGATCTGCAACGCTAGGATTTATATATTTTTTTATAATCTCTTTATTTGTTTATGAGACAAAACATAATTACCTTTATCATTTTATTTGATAGAAAAAAAATTGCTAGAATAAAAGATTAAGAAACTTGATTGTGAGGGTGAGTACTTATAAAAACTTTCTATATCTTGCCCAAAAAATATTGTAGAAACTCCGTGCCTTGTCTTGTTTAAAAACATAGTTGTAATCGGGTGGAGATTTTGAAACCCAATTTTTGTAATTTGGTTACAAAATTATGTGATCGGAATTTAGAATGCAAATACTTCAGTTGTCTTTAAAAACAATTAGAAAGTTTTGTGATAAAAGTGTATTTGTATTACTAATTGCAACAACGTCATCAAATGTTGATCGTCAGTCCACGTGAAGATAACTCACGTTTTGATTGCGTCCTTCATGCTTAGGCTGAAAAAATGACGTGGCAGTAATATTTGATAGCACAGAAAATTGTATTATTTACTTTATAGAAATGTTTTCTTTAATCTAGCTGGTGTAGTTGCCATTGAAGTTTCATACATACTAATTAATAATAATAATAATTGAGTATTTAATCAAATGAATATAACAGTTTGACTAGCAATAATTTTATTAAAAATAACGTTTAAACTATAGAAATGTGACTTCACTTAAATATGAACTACGTTTAAATATTTAGGAAAATTTTTATGTTCAGCCCGATTTGGTATTGAATATCCCAGCCCGACCCGTTTTACAACTATATTCAAAACCATTGTGCCAAGTTCTGGTTTGCGTTTCTTCTATTAATTTTCTATTCGAGTTATAAAATGGTGATAGTGTTTATCAATCAGTTAGGGTAGTGTCCTGCCCGTAGCCTGTACACATGAAAATATGCCCTTTGGCTTGTCCGTGCCCGCATGCTAAGCCCGTTATGCCAGTAGCTAAATGATATTTGACTCAAAATTGCTTAATACTAACAAAAAACCTTTAACCGAGCTATTAAAAAGAAACATACTTAAACTATCATAGTCATCAATGAAGTTTACAATAATAAAAAATTAAGCTTTTTGTTGAAATCAATGAAATGTTCAATTTTACAACTATAAAATCATAATTTTGAGCAAATTAATCAACAAGTTATGTCAATCATTGATAAAGTGCGCTTCAAACATCATAACCATAATCAGTGATAGGATTTATATTCCTAAGGCATAAAGCAGATTTTTATTCATATTTAGACAAAGTTTTCTTTAACGTATATTTCCATCGTATTTCACATGCGAATGTCACAGATACGAAATATTTCACTGAATTTTATCTGTTTCTGCAACACCTCGAAACTGAAGGCTCACAAATATTGGAAATCTTAAAGCTGTAACGCAACTGCAAAGGCGGTTATTTCTTTGCAGCGAGTTTGAGATACTTGATAATGTAATAGAATTAATACAGGGGGGGATGTACAAAGAAAAGCTGAATGCCTTACAGGAAATCTCGAGATTTACAATTTATGAGAACATTTGCACATTTATTCCATGCAATTGATTTGAATCCTTTAAATGTTTCTATATACAGAAATGTGCCTCTAGTCTAAGTGGGTCAAATTCAAACATTAATGTTCTTGACTGTTGATCACTTGAAACAACATTTGGGCATTAGTATAAATGTGCATACCTTGGTAATTGAATATCTGTTCTCATTAATGTAGTTTTTATACATATTTTAAAGCATATTTTCAAAATTTGTTTACATTATTTGACACGATTATTTCCGGATATTTTTAAGCATATAAATCCGGATCCTAACCATAATTGACAGCGCACCAAACAGTATGAAAATAATTAAATTGAAATTACACTGCACTGCATGTATGACGAAAAAAAATAAATATATTACAATAATTCGTCTTCTGAAATTAGTTTCTTACGTTACAATATAATGTACACAAGTACTATATTATTAATAATGCAATATCAGAAGGTGACAGTGAAATGGTATACCTTAAAATTGATTAAAGCAATGAATTTTATGTGTAATATTTATGTACTGTTTTCTAATTTCTACCATAATCTACGAAGGTTATCATTACACCAAAAACATATACATAGATATATAGAATAGACCTAATGTACATCAAACAAATAATTTTAAGAATATATATCCTCGAGTAATAACGACAAATATTCATGCAGAGCCCGTCTGCCCGACCCGTGCCCGTTACGGGCCCTACCCCAGTCAATCAGCACTATTTCAAACAACGCTCTTTTGATATGCATACGATTTTTTTTACTTACTTCTTTGGATTTATAAGTTAGTTCATAAAACTTGTGAATGCATGCGGATGTATGCGGTATTGTATGAGATAACCTATAAACTAAGCTTTAGAATTTGTTGTGAGAAAGTGAAAACTATGTTTACCTTATGTAAATTCCAAATACCAAGTATATACCAGCTGCAGTTTCATTAATGCTTACTACGACAACACTTAAAAGGTGTAAGAACTGATAAAGCGTGAGAGTGAATTAGTAAAAGTGTAATTACAAATTATCACTCTTGGTTACGAATTAACTTTACAGTAATTATACCTTGATTACCAATCAACATTACTCATAATAAAGTGTGAGAAAAAGGGGGGGGGGGG